>PVKA01009744.1:21517-67274 GCA_004027165.1 Ctenomys sociabilis | reverse complement strand
TTTTTTTTTTTTTTTTTTTTTTTTTTTTTTTGGCGGAACTGGGGATTGAACTCAGGCCCCTGTGCTTGTCAGCAAAGCGCTTATTCCACTGAGCCATCTCCCCAGCCCCAGGATTGACTTTTTGTCATTTAGTGTTGGTTCTTCCTCTAACACTGTTTAGGAGAAATATCTGAAAACTCAACATTTCTCAAACACTTGTCTTTTCCCTATGGCACAAAAAGTAAAGAGAATTAGGATGGAAAGAGACCAGAGGCAGGAAAAATTAATCTCTTCATGAAATAAAATACCTAAATGTACTAGGAAAGCATGACAGTATTCCATATGCTTTTTTTTTTTTTCTTGCCAAATTAAATCTTATAGTTTGAATTTTTGCTTGAAGAAAGACCTAAATTTTTCTTGGACCTTTATTTTGTGTAGAGACTAGACTTAAGGTTTTTGTTTTTGTTTTTCTTCACCTCAAGATGATTGGAAAACCAAAATTCCTAAGACCCATTCCCATGTTTTCTTTCTCATCTTGTTTTATAGTTTAACAGGAACCTACCTCCCCCTTTCTCAGTATTAAGGAGAAAGCAAAGGGGACCTTTTCCTCTAGCTATTATCATGGAAATGATTAGTTTCTCCCTTTGAAGGATGCAAATCATGAGAAAAAAAGAGCTCTCCCAAATACCTCAATTATATTTTGAGAAATAGACTGTCATCTCAAAAGTAATGAGAAACTTTGAAAATAATACCTCAAAGAATAGATAGCGTTGATTTTAATTTTGCCATTGTTGATTTCAAGTGGTATTTTCAATAGCTGTACTTTTCATCACCTCTCTTCATTTTCCCATTGTAGTTTAGGTCCAGGCTATGGCTTGGGTGCACATTTTCGGGACTGATTTTTGAACATGATTTTCCGCTACATGTCTCTCAGGAAAACAACAGCAATAAACAACAACTTTCAAGAGAAAATCTTAAATTGATTACTTTCATAAAGGCCATGGAAAAGAACTCAGTATCACTAAGGAATGTAGTTTCTGAAATAAAATGTTTGATTACTTCTAAGAGACAAAATTTCATAGAATCGTATGAGAAACCAAAAGTAGACTTGCATGTGGCTAGACCTTGAGAAATGTTCTTTTCTGTGCCGTCAACCAAATGTCTCCAAGGAGCCAAGACTGAGGCTCCATAGTCTTAGTGGGCTCACTAGATGGCTTTCTAAGGTATTCATTAGTGAGCCCTCAGGCTGTCCACTTCTGATGCTCAACTGTGTTAGTTTCCATGTGCTATTAATTTTTCCTCTTTAGCTAAGTGTCCACTACCCAACTACGTGCAAGTGAGCTCCTTAAATTATTAATAATAAACTTGTTTTAATTTCAGAACAAGTCAGGGCAAGTTGGAGGCTGTTGTAGGGTTAGAATTTGTTCTTTTTCTTTGTTTCATTTACCTTCCTTCTCACCGGATTCTCTTCTTGTACATTCTACTAAGCTTTAATGTGACTGAAATATTTTAACTGGATTTTTTTTTTCTCCTACTATCATAGATTAGGCAAAATTCTTCTGAGACCAAAAGTTGTCAAAGTAGCTATCTCTTATTTAAAAAAAAAAAATCTGACCAGGTACTTTCAGAGTTCACCTCATTGCGTGGAAGATGTAAAGGAACTAAGTATTATGGGGTGGTAATGATGTCATTCTCTGAAATGAACTAGAGAAGAATTATATTTGCCTTTAGCCTTTTAATGTGTGTAAGTATTCCATGAGGAGCTGAGGGATGTGGGGCTGAAGGGGTACATGTACTGTTTCACCTGTCCTGCTTTCTGTCACAAATCATCTCAGAATGTTTTCCCAAGGAGAAACAAAATGGCGGCCTATACTCCAGGGCTCCCTCACCTACCGACTCCTTCCCCATTTCTCTGACTAGAGCTAATGGCTCTGTACCATTATTTTTCCTGTCAGAATTAATAGGGAGATACTCTTTTCCTAAAGCCATTAGTTAAGTAATATTGCTTACAGAATTGCTGAAACAGGATAACACCTCCTTCTCCAGGGTATAAATCTTAAGAAATGATGAGGCAAATGCTTAAACACATCCATTATATTCAAAGCCTGAACTTTTTCTATACAATTTTCATTTAGAGTTAAGAAAGTTTGAAATTAATGACCCATAGAGTAGATTCTTTTGATTTAATTTTGGCACTAAAGAACTAAAAAAATATTAGCATTTTCCCTTCATTTAGTTTCCCTTCTTCTCCACAATGTGTCCTCTTTACTTTATTCTCTTATTGTCTGGGCATGATTAAAGTTTTGACTTACCAGAAGATTTTAAGTATACTTTTACACTAAAAATGTTTTTTTGAGAAAATGGTGAGTGAAGTGTTCTCAGAATTGATTGCCTTTCATCAAAGAAAGAGAACAAAAATGAGAACCGTAGAGAAAAGTGTTTTCTGAGAATAGAGATTGAAATGATTACTCAGAAGAGACAAAATTCCAAAGAAAATGGTAGTATAGAAATATTCTAGATTTGGTTAGAAATGGAAAAAACCCATATTTTTCTCTTTTCATGAGCCTCTCAGCTTTTCTCTACCAGAGAAACTAAACTTCATTTATAACTTTGGTTATATTTAGTGTATAAGGATTTCTCTCCTATCTGCAGTTTGCTTGACTTTCTGGTAAGGGGACTGACTTAACTTTTAGCTTTGCCTCAACACCTTTGGGCACAATTTAGGGCTTTTCCTCCTTATTTTTAATCCAAATTTTAGAGTCAATACCATAATGTGTATTCATTTTCCTTTCCTATTAATTGAAGATATGTTGTGTCTGTTGCAACAAACAGCAAAATCAACATGTCAAGGAGAGCCTGAAAATTCCCAGCCTTGGTTCGCCCTGAGGCAGCCAGGGTTAGGCTGGTGCACACCCTTTTGCATCTTTCTCCACATGAATACTGATGTGAGCAGACTGATACGTTTTAGTTTGTTTGCTTTACATAAAACGGTCACCCTATAAGTAGTTATCGGCAATTGCTTTTTCTTAATGTATCTTATACAAAGTCTGAGCTATATATACAGCGAATGGATCATCTTAATTGTGGCATAAAATCTAGAAGTGCGGATGCACTACCATTTGTTTATTCAGCTTTTCCTCCCTTGATGGATGTCCACATCATTGATTGATTTCTCTTGTTTCTCTACCTATTGCTGCAGTCAAATGCTTGTTCAGCTTCCCAGAGAGTGATTGTTAGATCAATTATTTTATAATTACTTACTTCATAAGGTACTAACAAATCACTTTTCAAAAGCAAGTTTGCTGTTCCATAAATAGTTTCAACAGTGTTTTTGAAACTTTGCTTTGGCATAAGAGCATAGCCATTGTGCAGTTTGGCCATGGTAGTCCCTGGCACCCTTGGGTTTCCTTAGAAGCAAGCATGGTCACGCTTGGCCTCCCATCAGGCCAATTCAAATGCAGAATTTGTTGCTGTTATCAATATTTAAAATGTAAAATGCCAAGTTCTTCCTTAGATCCTCTTGAAAATGGTCAGATTTTCTGGGCAAGAGCCTCAGTCCTTGGTTCTGCAGGAGTCTGGTTCAGCTGCCTCTCAAGTGTGGGCCCAGTGTTAGCTCCCTGCAGGTCCCGCTTTGTCCTCTATGTGACTGTTACTGACTCAGGTAGCATCTAACTGAACCATTCTTGGTTTAAACCAAGGCTTTTCAAACTTGGTACTGCTGACATTTGTACCAGCTAATTCTTTTTAATTAGTTGATTAATTTTAAATTTTATTATTTATGTATTAGCTAATTCTTTGCTCCAGTGTAAAATGTTTGCTTCTGTACTACCTGCCCCTCCACCGTGGACAGACACACTCTCCCAGCTGGCACAATCAGCCAAGTCCTCAGACATCACTTCTGGTTGCATCCTACCAGTTTAAACAGACACATCAAACCCATCTTCCTCAGTAAATTTTGAGATACATTTTCCCAAGATCGTTCTTGGACCGTTTTTATGATTTCACTTGATAAAGAAAAAAACACAGATGACTTTGTACCTGGGGAAGCTTTAAGGTGCTGAAATGTTTTAAACCAGCCCCATTCACTGAGTTGAAAATGTCGGGGAGGATAAAGGGATCAAAACACGCTCTTTTCATCTTGGGAGCAGAGAGGCAGGGACAACTGTGATTACAGGTGATTTCTGAAGTAGAAGCGTTACCTGATTACACACACATAAAAGAGGCCATTTCCTAAATACTGTGAAAAGAGATCAATGCGTCCTGCCACAAAGGTAGATGTCGCCTTTGTTCGCTGTGCATTTCTTTTGTTTGCTGGTAGTACGGCCTGGGTGAGCTCTCTGCCCTTCAGGGACCTGCTCTCTCTGCTCATTGCACCCCAGAATTCTCCTTGGCAGGAATGATGCCACAGGAAACTATGGCAGATCCTCAAAGCCCCCTTGTCTGAAAGGACTGACTAGTGCTCTTCTAATGACCCACACTTCTCTCATTAAAATTAATAGAGAAGTATTAATTCCTCCCCCAAAGCTATTAGTTAAATCACAATGCTCTAAAATTGCTGAAACAGAATAATTTCTCTTTCATTCTGGGGTGTAAATCTTGAGGAAGAATAAGAAACTGTTGCAGTATATCGATTGCATCCCAGAGAAGAGACCCACATAGACAATTTTCATTTAGCGACAAGAAACTTTTAAAATAATGACACAAGAAGAAGATTGCCTGAGTTCAGTCTGGGCATTTAAGGTTTCAAAAAGCATCTCCTTTGTCATCTTGTTTTTCCCTTCTGCAATTTCAGAATCCTATTCTGACTGCGTTGTGAGGCCACAGTCTTGTTGTGTGGACGTGATAACATTTTCAACGTAAAGCTAAAGTTTAAACACCATTTTGCTCTAAATATAGTTTAGATAAGGGGTATCTGTGAGGAAAGTATTCATGGTGATTGCTTTTCATCAAAGAAATGGGAAAGAAATGAGGATCAGGGAAGTGGTTGCTGGCCTGGAAGATTCTTTTGTGGTCACTTTGAGGCAAACTTTCAATGACTGCATTAGGGCAGCGCTGAAGGCCCTGGGGCTGCCTTTGAGAAACACACATTTCTGGCCCTCTCTTGGGTCCCTCCCTGCCTGGGGAGCTAAAGTCTGAGGCTGCTTCTGCCCACTCCTCATTAGCAGGCTTTTGGTTGTTGTTTGATTGGCATTGACATCTGACTTCTCTGATACCCCTTGCCCGGAAGGAATAGTGCCTCTTTGCTCACCTTCAGCTATATTTTCCCTAAAGAGGCTCTATAAACAAAAAAAATTATAATAGCATTACAGAAACAAATGAATTTACTGTCAAACATCCATATGACAACACTAGGCATGCAATAGGGACTTAAAGACAATTGGTTGAATAATTACATGATTGAATGATTCAAACTAATTAGTGATAAAACCATCAGCAGAGGAGCAGTGTCAAACAATTTTCCTGTCTGCATGGTTTTACTTTTTTTCCATGGATACAGATTGGGTCAGGACCCTGTCTTTCTGTATTTGCACATCTTTTTGTATTTCTTTCAGAGTGTTTACCACATTTGCTCAGTGATTTTTTTGTGTGTAATTATTTGCTTCCTGAACTTGCCCCCATCAGTAATTTCTGCGAGGGTGTTCTATGCCTCATTGAGTGCTAAACAAACGCCTGCGTTTAGCCCAAGTTGCAGCACACTGTTGGCTGTGTCCAGTGTTCAATCAATACTTGGGCTCAACATGATGGTCTCAGAAATGGGCTCCAAATGTAGGGGCTGCAGAAAACAGTGGGCCCAATAAATATGAAAGTATTTGAGCAGATCACTGTCCACCAAGTGGTTACTTTTAAAGATCTGCCCAGCTTTCTTTAAGTAATTGAGAATTTTAATTGCCAGCATGTTGTGCATCCTTTAATGGTGGGGATGCTTCTGAACAGCTTAATCTCAAATCAATGAAGAGTTGACCATTATGGAAGCCTTCTTATTTGTACCAGCATTGGCCTTGCTCAGAAGGCTGGTGCTGTAAGACTTATTTTAGCCCCCGTAATTTAGTCTGGGGACTTGACATTAATGGAGATTTTGGTGTGCTAGGAAAAACCAAAAGAAGTGTTTCCAAATCACTTATATTTTCAGATAATGATATTTGAGTAATACACTTATTAGCATTTTAATAAAGCCTAGAAATTAGACAGCCGGAAGCAAGTTTGGCATTAAAGATGTCGATGGTTACGTCCCAAGTCTCATCATATTGTATCTTCACTTCATTTTCTTTTTAATTATTTTACAGTTTCCTGTAGCCTTTTCAAGAGGTCTAAATTTACAATTGCTGTAACAGTTTAAGCAGTCACTTCCTCCCAATGTGGAAGAGCAATTATTTCTGAGAGAAATTATTAAAAATGCGGCCTTTAACAGGGAATGAAGAGAAGAGCAGAGAGCTGCGATGAGGAATGGCTTCTCTACCAGGATTCGCATAATTGTGTCAGAGTAGATGAGCTTCCAAAGACAGCACAAGGATGTAGATGGTGGGGCTTGGCGCTCTCTGAAGGCATAGGAAGTGATTCATAAGCTGTGATGCCAAAGCCCGAGCAGGACCACGCTATGGGCTTTCAGATTAGACCAGCACATGGCTCATTTTTTTGAAAAAAGACATTCACTTAAAAACAAGTTAGCATCCTGCTTCAATAACCCAAATTAGTTTAACACACTTTAGTGACATTATTTTGGCATTTTTCACAATTACTAGAGATAAGTCACTTTTCTCTGTAGACTGTCAGGTCAAAAGCAAATTAAATCAATGAATTTTCTTCCTTTGCTCTTTCAGATGAGCCAGAAGTTATTGGTCAAATGTGCACATGACCTTTCTGCTTAAGCTTAAAAACCCAAGCAACCTGTTGGGAAGATATTTGGCCAATCTGATTATTTTTTCTATACTAATTGGTTTTCCTTCTTCATAGAACTGAATGAATTGTCTGGCTGTTTTATCACTGTGGGGAACAGAATAACCCACTTAAAGTGAGCACTGACACTTGGCAAGCCATAGGGCGGTGGAAATGTTTATCATCATGGCTACTTGGTGGCGATTTTTCATGGGTAAGAAGGAAAGTACGTTTAGAGTCACTCCATTCTTTCTACTTCTACTTCTGCTGTCCCGAGGAGTCATCCCATCCAGTCCCCACAGCACCACTCAGCTGGTGACTGACTCACCCACCCCTCTGCCCTTCTTCCTCCATGTAGGTCTCAATGAGGTAGAGGCTGTAACAAGGGAGACACCCCCTGTGCTGCTGATAGAAGTGGCTGCTTTCTGGGTGTGGAGCAGAATTTGTGCTCTCGACCACAGCCACCTGGACCTCTTAAGGACTGAAGGCCTGCCCAGCTCCTCACCTTCGTCCTGTTCCTGCCCTTCTGCTTGAGACCTTTCCTCCACTTCTCCCTAAATCCAGCCCCTCTGGGTCCCCAGATACTCTCCTGCCTTGGCCCCCAATCATGTTCCCTTTCCATTTAGAGCATTCTTAGGAAACTGATTTTCGCCCTGGAGATCTCATTTCTGTTGTCCCCCTTGCCTAGAAGGCTCCCACAACACGCAGTATGAATACCTCAGTCCTCCCTGTGGGTCCCCTCTTGGCTGTTATGCTGAGTTACTCCCTAGCTCCCATTTCTTGCTGGGCTCTTTTGTCCTCTCCTGTATCTTGCTCTTCTGTAGCACTACCCTGATTTTTATTCTGTCACATCCTTCCCTCTGCTTGTTCCTCTGAGACCCCAGCGTGGACCCCAGCGTGTCTGTCTAAAACAGATGAGGGGACTACATTGTCTAAAACAGTCTCGATTCTGTTTCTTTGTCTTTCTCTTCTCCCATTACAGCAGAAGCCCGCAAGGGCCAAGGCCACTTTGGATTTATCCCTTCTCCATTTCCCCAGGGTTAAGCAAGGTGCCAGGTGCACTGAAGAGGCAAGGTCATATTTGTTGAGTGAACGAGTGGAATACCAAAACCCTATCTCTGTATCATTACATAGCCTTGGAGCACAAGTGGCTCACTCAAGATGACTGTATTGAGAAAGAAATCTTTGCTTTGTTTCTCAAGTCATTCCACTTCTCTATAGATTTCAAAGTTGATTTTTTTTTCATGATTAGTACAGTTGGTAACCTAGTAGCCCACAGGTGGCAGTAGAAAAAGCAAGCCAGACTGCAGTGTCATGTACTTGGAATCCTAGCCACCTGGTAGAGGGAGGGGTGGGGCAGAGGATCTCAAGTTCAAGGCCAGTCTGGGCAACTTAGCCAGATATCCTGTGTGTGTGGAGGGAGAGAGAGAGAGAGAGAGAGAGAGAGAGAGAGAGAGAGAGAGAGAGAAATGGATCTGTGTTTTGTTTTTTTTTTTCAGAGCTAGAGAGATAGCTCAGTAGAATAAGTGCTTGCCTGGCAAGCACAGGGCCCTGAGTTTAATCCCCAGTACCGAAAAGAAGTACCCTCTCTGTTTTATTTTTAAGTTTCAGTTCAAGATAAAAGATGGAACACACTCATGGATCTCCACTTTTACAAGGCTAGGAGAGGTTGGAAAAATGGGTGGGGCCACAATACACACATGACGAGGACAGGAAGGAGAAAAGACTCCATCATTGGGGAAGAGGGAATGCAGAGGCTGAGTAGTAACTGATTTAGCTGACCACAAAAGTTAATTCTGGTTCAACAAATGGAAGTCTTCAAAACTTCAAAATTCATGGCACTGGGTAGGACTGAAAAGAAAATTGTTTGAAAGACCAAGAAGCAAGCAGATCCCCAAGCTCCACTCAACCCTGCTTCTAGAGCTTTGCTATTTAACTCTATTTGCCCATTACAAAAAGAGCCCTTTAGTCTCTGGGGAGCATACAAAGTGCCAGGGGACACAGGGTACCATCAGCCTATCAGGGGATGAGGGGACTACATTGAAAATAGAGGTGGGAGTAATTAATTGATTAATATTGCACATGGTCTACTCAAACCTTGTCTCCAATTTTGAGCCCAGAAAGCTGGCAACTGGCCCAATGCTTCCTAGGTAGCACATCTGAGGTCCTGTCTTGTAAAAGCTGAGCACAATACATGAACAACACAAAGATGATTTTTATAGTGTTTCCCACTTACAATGTGACTAGATGATCTTGTAGTGAGGCCCACAGTTGAGAAGCTGCATCAGATCGTCTGGTTAGGCCCATTTTTGAAACACGGGGTAATGTTCATGATGGCCTCACCTCTCAGGAAAGCTTTTCACAGGGAGAGAGGCAAAACCAGACAGATTGAAACACAACTTGGGAGAGAAACCATGCAAGGAGAAGTAGACGTCAGGAGCAGCCAACTGCCATTTGAATTGTCAGAGAGAAAAAAAGGAGGATACAGAACAGAATGAAAAGCAAAAGGGAAGGACTCTTACCACAGTTACTAGAAATTAAATGCATGATAACAGGAACAGACACTCATGAATTAGAACTGAAAGATGTGAGGATTCTCCCACAAGGAAAATAAGAAAACAAAGAAATGGGAAATAGGAAAGAAAAGAGAAGAGGTAAAATAGTAGCAGATAAAATAACCTAATAAAAGCAGTTGTAAAAAGAAAGAAAAGACAAAATGGAAGTATCAATGCAATGATACATAGGGTCAAGAAATTGTACTACAGGACATCTTCACTTAAAAACACTGAATTGTATTTTTTTTTATTTTAAACAGAAAAAAAGAATAACAAAAACAATGATACAAAATTTCAAAACACACTAATAGCAGAGTAACAATGGTTAATACATTGGGCATTGTTACTTTCTGAGTAGGTAGCTGTTCAGATTCCAAGGTATAGGCATGAAAAATTGAGCAGGCAATATAAGCACAAAAGTTTCTTTACAATAATTAACAGAAATTAGTAGTGTAAATATCTTAGCTAATATGTATATGTATATTTTTTAACATTATTTTTCCTTTCACCATCCCAGTTTTTCTTTGTTTTTGAACACTTACTTCCCATTTCCCAATATCTACCAATATCTATTGTACATTTTGGATCTTATGAACTCTTTCAGCTTCTTACACTAGGGAGAAAAATACAATGTTTCCACATGAACGTCAATACAATTTATTCACTTATGAGTATGGCCTCAAGTTGCATACATTTACCTAGTCCCTAGTGTATCCTTCTTTATAGTGAGTAGTACTCCATTGTATAAAGATTACCATATCTTTTTAACCGAATCCTCGGATGATGGGCACTTGGGTTGTTTCCAAGATTTAATATGACAATTTGTGCTCATATATTGCTGTGGTATTATATTTTTTTTTTTTATTCTTTTGAGAAGATATCCAGAAGGGGAATAACTAAGTGGAATGGAACCTCTAATTTTAATGTTTTGAGGAATCTCCACACTGATATCCACAGAGGTTGCACCAGTCTATATTCCTACCAATGGTGAAGGGTTCCTTCTTCCCCAAAGCCTCTCTAGCATTTATTTTTGGTTGATTTCTTGATGATAGCCATTCTTTCTTGGATCAGATGAAATTTCAGGGTTGTTTTAATTTGCATTTCTTGAGTGGCCAGTGATGCTGATCATTTTTTCATATATTTATTTGCTATTTGTATTTCTTCATCTCAAAAGTGTGCATTCATTTCAGAGCCCATGTTTGGACTGGGTCTTTGAATTTGGGGGCGGTTCTAATGTTTTTCAACTCTTTATATGTGCTAAATATAAGTCTTTTGTCTGAGGGACAACTGGGTGTAATGTTTTTCCACTGGGTGGATTGTGTTTTTCACTTTGTTGACAGTTTCTTTTGCTGTTAAAAGCTTTTACATAAGGTGAGATCTCAGTTGCTGAGACTTTCAAGTATTACCCATGCTGTTTGGATTTTGTCCATGAAGGCTCTGCCCAAAACTATGTCTTCAAGATTTCTACCTACTTTTTTTCCAGAAGATTTACTATTTCTGTTTTAATATTTAGATCTTTGATCCACTTAGCCTTTAGTTTAGTGCATGGTGATAGACATGGGCCTAGTTTTAATGACGTGTAGGGAGCCAGTTTTTCCAGCACCAGATATTAAAGGGGCTATCTTTCTTCCAGTGAACATGTATAGCCCTTCAAAGATAAATAGACTGCATACCATCCCGTAGCACATAGTGTTTGGAGTTCTTTTTTTCCTGCATCTTCTGATGTGTTCCACTGATCCTTGGGTATTTTAGTTTTTGGACAAGACGCTGATTTTAACATAGTAGCATTGTAGTATAATTTCAAGTCAGAGATTGTGTTACCTCCTGCCTTGCCTTCATTGTCCAGAATTGCTTTAGCTATTCAAGTTCTCTTTTGGTTCCCAATGAATTTTAGGAGTGTTTTCTCTACTTCTGTGAGAGAAACATCCTATAAATTCTGGTATGTTTGTCTACACTCTTGTTTAGCTGTAGATACTGGCTAATTTTTTCTTTAATTTCATCTGTAACACATTGGTGGTTTAGAGGGTATAATTTAATTTCCTTGTGTTTATGGAGTTTTTATGATTTATTTTGCCATTGATTTACAATTTCATTGCATTATAGTCAGATAATATGAATGCGATAATTTCAGTCCCTTTGCATTTACTTAAGCATGTGCTATGGGCTAGTATATAGTCTATTTTTATAGAATGGATAGTCTATTATCCTAATAGTATTTTGTTCTCAGTTGCATTAAATCTGTATAACAATTTTGGGAGTATGGCCATTTTCACTATGTTTGTTTTTCTTATCCATGAGCAGTGGATATCTTCATTTCCTGATATCCCTTTCAATCACCTTTTTCAGAGTAGTGTAATTTTTTTATGTATAGATCTTTTACTTCCTTAGTTAGATTGTTTCCTAAGTATTTTATTTTTTGGATGCTGTTGTGAAAGGTGTACTTTTTCTAATTCTTTCTCAGTGAATTTGTTGTTTTCATATGGGAAGGCTATTAATATTAGAGTGCTGACTTTGTATCCAGCTGTGCTACTGAATTTGGCTATTAAATCTAGAAGTCTTTTGGTGGATTTTTTTGGGTCTGCTATATAGAGTATTATGTCATCTGTGAATAAATGACATTCTGAATCCCTTTTAATTTTTATTCCTTTTAATTCTCTCTGTCTTGTCTAGTTGCTTTGGCTAATGTTTCTAGAACTGATATGAGTAGTAGTACTTGACATGTTCATCTTCTGGATTTTAGAGTGAAAGCTTTTAGTTTTAGTCCATTTAGTATGATGTTGGCTACTGGCTTGTGGTAGATGGCTTTGATCATCTCCTCTGACTTTCTGTAGTGTTTATTTTTATCATGAATGAGTGTTGGACTTTGTCAAAAGCTTTTTCTGCATCTATCGAGATGATTATGTAATTTTTGTCTTTGGCTCTGTTGATACTGTGTATTACATTTATTGATTTACATATGTTGAACCATCCCTGCATTCTTGGGGTGAATCTCACTTGGTCATGGTGTATAATCTTCCAGATTTTTTGGCCGCAATTTATTTGATAGTATCTTATTGAGGATTTTTTTTTTCCATCTATGTTCATTAGGAAGAATGGCCTACAGTAGTTTTTCTCCTTCTCCTTCTCCTCCTTCTCCTCTTCTTCCTTTTCCTCCTTCTTTGGTTGGGTCTTTCCCTGGTTTTATTATCAGAATAATACTTGCCTCCAGAAATGAGTTAGGCAAGATTGCTCCCCTCACTTTCAATTTCATTTAAGACTTTGAGGAGTACTGGCATTAAATATTCTCTAAATTTCTTATAGAATTCAGCAGTGAATACATCAAGACCTAGGCTTTTCTTTGTTAGTTAGTTTTCAATTATATTTTCAATCTCATTAACTTGATATTGGATTATTCAGAATTTTTATATCTTCTTGCTTTAGTTTTGGTAGTTCATATGCATCTAGGACTCTGTCCATTTCTTCTTTTTTTCCATCTTATTAGAATACAGGTTCTTGAAGTAGGTATTGATTATCTTTTGGATTTCTGCAGTATGTCTTGTGACTTCACCCTTTTCATTTCTCATTGCAGGATTTGGGTATTTTCTTTCAGTTTTTGATAAGGTTGGCTAAAAGTCTATTGATTTTATTTATTCTTTCAAAGAATCAACTGTAGGATTCATTAATACTCTGTATAGTTTCCTTAGTCTCTACTAATTAATTTCTGTTCCGATCCTAATGTATATTTTCCTTTTGTGAAATTTGGGCTTTTCTTGCTCTTCTCTTTTAGACACTTGAGTTGTAATATTAGTATTTGTGCTCATTCTGTTTTCCTGATGTAAGAAATTTACTGCAGTAAATTTTCCTGTTAGGACTGATTTCCTTGCATCCCATGAATTTTGGTATATTGTGGCTACATTCTTGTTTAGCTGTAGATATTGATTAATTTTATCTTTAATTTCATCTGTAACCCATTGGTTGTTTAGAGGGTGTAATTTAATTTCCTTATGTTTATGGAGTTTTATGGTTTGTTTTGCCATTGGTTTCTAATTTCATTGTACTATAGTCAGATAATGAGCATTGAATAATTTCTGTACCTCTGCATTTACTTAAGCATGTCCTATGGGCTAGTATATAGTGTATTTCATAGAACATCCCATGTGCACCTGAGAAGAATGTATATTCTGATAATGTTGGGTGGAACACTAAAAATATCTATTAAGTTAATTTGTTCACAGGTTTAGTTCAGTTTTGATATTTCTTTGCTAATTTTTTGTCCAGTTGATCTTTTTGTGACAATGGGATATTGAGATCTCTCATTACAGTTATGTCATTGCTTATTCAAATTTTCACATTTAATAAAAACTGGCCTATCTAACTGGGTACTCTCATATTTGGTGCATTCATATTTATGATTTTTATGTCTTCCTCTTTAAGTTTTCCTCTAATAAGTATGTAGTGACCTTCTTTATCTTGTTTGTTCATTCTTGGTGTGAAGGTCACATTTTCTGTGAACAGAATAGCTACCCTGCTTTTTTTCTAGGTTCTTGGTGTATGGAAAATTGTTTTCCATCCTTTTACTTTCAGCCTATGCATTTCTTTTTGAGTTAAATGTGTTTCTTATATACAGAATATTGTTGGATTTTGTTTCTTGATTCATTCTACCAGTCTGTTTCTTTTGATTGGTGAACTGAGGCCATTTACATTGAACTGTTGTAACTGATATGTACTGGCTTGGCTTTAGTGGGGCATTTTTCTGCTGCTGCTTCTCTACTTCCCCCCATGTCTAATTGCTTGCCTTGCCTGGTCTTTTCTTTCCATTGCTGTACTAGTGATTGCGGTCATTTTTTTTATCTCTGTCCAGAATATCTTTCAGTACTCTTTATAGGGTTGGTACGGTAGTCACAAATTTCTTCAGTTGTTCTTTTTTCATGGAAGTATCTCATTTTTACAGTAATTTTGAAAGATAGTTTTGCAGTTTACATTAACCTGGGCTGGATGCTCTTTTTTTTTTTTTCAGGGCTTGAAATACTTCATTCTAGGCTCTTCTTGACTTGAGGGTTTGTGTTGAAAAGTCTGCTGTGATTCTGATGGGTTTTCATTTATAGGTGATCTGTCTATTTTCTGTAACAGCTTTTAATATTCTAATTTTTGGGATCTTGATTATTATATATCTTGGTGTAGTTTTATTTTGGTCAGGACTGTTTAGAATACTATATGCTTCATATAGTTGTATGCTAAATTCTTTACTCCCTCTTGGAAAGTTTTCTGCCATTATTTCTGTGAATATTTTTTTAATAGTATCTGCACTGTCTTCATCTTTCTCAGTGACACCAATCAATGTTACATTATTCCTTTTTGCTTCCTCTTGTAGCTGTTGGATTTATTTTTTGTGCTCTTTTTCTATTTTTAAGGTATCATGCCTTTCACGATCAATAGTTGCAATTCTGCTTTCAAAATCTGATATTCTGTCCTCTTTTTTCAATGTGTTGCATACACTTTTAATGAAGTTTTAATATCTTGGATTTCTGCTTGGATCTGTTTGATAGAATGCATCTCTTGGGGCTGTGGAGATGGCTCAGTGGAATAAGTGCTTCCCTGGAAAGTGCAAGGGCCTGAGTTCAATCCACAATTCAGATAAAAAAAAAAAGTTCCACCTAGGGGCTGAGGAGGTGGCTCAGTAGAATAAGCATTTCTATGGAGCAAAGTCTTGAGTTCAATCCCTGGTTCAGAAAAAAAAATCCATCTCTTTCATATGCTGATTATCTTGTGTTTCCATCATTTTTTTCTAAGCTCATATAATCTGTTATACATGTCTTCTCTAATATCTTTGAATTTAAGCACTGTTTTCTTTTCTACTCTGAGAGAGTATTATCCCCATAGCCTTTTCCACTTTTTTTCACTTCTGTTGCTGTCATTTCAGCAAGGTTCGGTGTTTGACCTCTAATTTTATCTATCTTACTGAGTTCGGGGGTGCTTTGGGTGAGCTGGGGCCCTGGGGTAGCATTTTGCTTCTGTGTCTTATTTTCTATTTCTTTTCTATGTTGATGTTTGCTGATTTCCTGGGATATAGTCCTTTTTGTTAGTACTGAAGCTTCCTTAGGGGATGTGTGTTCCTTAAAGATGTCCTATACATGTCAGAAGTCTTTTGCAGCTACACCAAGATGCTACCTTCCCAGCTTGTAAAGGGTGTTCATTTACTATTTGCCTCTGTTCTCAACCTTTTGGCTCTGACCACATAAATCATAGTGTTATCCTACAAGGGAGAAAGCCTGATTATAACATGTATGACATCTTGGCTAATACTTTTTTTTTTGTGGAAACAAGGATTGAACTCAGGCCCCCTGCACTTGCCAGGCAAGAGCTTATTCCATTGAGGCATCTTTCTAGCCCCTATGACTAGTAGTTTTAAGTACCGCTTCATAAGATTTACTATTGATAACTATAGTAACCATTAACTTGTTACTTCTGACAATAAGAGCAAATTCTAAAATTGTTAACAAAATCAAACAAATACCATGAACTTGTGTGCAGTGGTTTTCCCCTGAGTGGAGTGATTTTACCCTCTGCAGGGGTGGGGAGGGTCAAGATGAGTAAGGGATAGAATAAAATTGTGAGTGAGTTCAAATATAGTACAGTCAAAGCTGGAGGTCGAAGAATGATCATCGAGTTTTGGGAAACTGGAGCAAAGCATGAAATAGAATGCAAAGGAATAATTAGAGTTGGAAGAAACCGTGTTTATTCACTTGCAACTTTTCATTCCAGGAGTAGTTGAGGAAACAGAGAAAGAGGATCCCAATGGAGGAAAATAAAAAAAAGTAAGAAATCTATATAGTGAAAAAAGGAAGGAAAAAATGAGGAGAATGAAAAACAAAGATAAAAAGGAGACCAGAAAGAGAAAAGAAAAGGAGAAAACTCATTCCAAAACAAAAATAACCACAAAATACAAAACAAAACAAGGCAATATCCAACCAGACAGGAAAGGGATAGCCAATACGACAGACGAGGTTGATAAAAGTAGCAAAATACATCTGATGGTTATGGTGCTGTTATAGCATCCACATCAGGTCCCAGAAATGTGCAGTGTACTACAGTCAAGTTTGCCATGGGAGTTGTGCTGGATACGGAGCTGATCTTGGCCTCTGGATGTGGGGCTGGGTCTGATCTTCTATTGGAGGATTTCTGCAGAGCCCAACTGCTGGCTCGCTGCTTCAGACACTTCCACGTTGCTGGGCTCACTTACTACTATGCCTGCCAAAGGCTCCTGCACACCCTGCTGGCTGTGCTGGGACTTGGGGTTCTGGTTGATCAGCCTGCCAAAGGCATATGTTAAATTTGGGAAATGCTCAGGGTAGATGTTATATGCTTACACTCCTTGCCACCTAAAAAATAATTATGCAATGTGATGCGTATGTTAATGGACTTTGCTAATCTTTCCACAATGTGTAAATACTTAAAAACAACACATCATGCATGGTCTTTAGCAAACATATTTTTTGCTCAAAAAAGCATGCAATTCAAATCAAAAAGACTCACCAGGTGCCAGGCACTGCCTGCAGACAGACCAGTACCACTGTGAGACCAGGGAGAGCCTCAGAGTTTTCATAGGAGAAGCAGAGGGCTTCTCCAAGGATCAGGAGCCCTAAATCCTATATACTCCAGACTTTCTACCCACTAGGACTGGTCAGAGCAGCATCCCTGGTTTGAGAGAAAAGTGATTTCCATTGGAGATGTGTATATATCAAGCCAAACTACAGGTTACATCTTAAATAACTTCACCTAATGTGCTCTTTCTCATGAAGCTACCAGAAGTTTTGTGTTAAGGATGGAAGACAGTAAGTCAAGTAAAAAGAGATAGGGGAAGTCCAGGAACCAAGGAAGAGGCAAAGAGAAGGAGAGGGGATTTCCCAGGAGCACAGCCAGGCATTGGGTCAAGTGAGATATGGTCTGCTTGGAACAAGTCAAGTAGCCCCTCTCTTTCGCTTCCCTCTTCTCCCTAGAAATATCTTTAGGGAAGTGAAATGAAAACTTAGAATGTTGGGAGGGGAGGTTGATGAATGGTTTTAGTCAACAAGTGTATAGGAAACTAAGCGCAAGAAAAAAAAATTAACTTCAGCAAAGATAATTTGGATAAGAAAAGCAATGTAATTGCAGTATACTATATGGCTCAGTTGTGAAAGATGTGTACCTAAACGTAATGTGAACTTTGGATATTCACCTAAATGATATGTGACTTCAGAATGGCATGGCTTTTCAGAGGACAAAGGGGTGATTGAGGGCATGGGCTGTACTCCAGACTGAAAGAAGATTGAGAAGAAGACTATAGGCCAGTAGCGGTGAATCTATGGCACGTGTGGGCCGTTTCTTCATCACTCAATGCTCTGAATGGTTTGCTGGTACTGCTATAAGCACAGTATTAAAAGCAAAGGGGACAAATTTCAAGGGAATCTAATCTGGGAAAAGATGTGAAGTGGGCAGGGGTCTCTGGGTTTCTTAGTAAGTAGAAAAGTTTCACTTTTGAACTCTTAAGTATATAATGTGAAGTGGGCCCAGTACCTCTAATGATGCAGGTGTTTTAGGATGATTTTCTCTTCTTTTGTTTTTTTTTTTTGTTTTTAATTATTATTCATTTTGATTTTCTCTTCTTATCTCATGAAATAATCTACTCTCTCTGAAATTGTGTTCCTTTGGCAGTATCCTGGATATCTAGGAGAAAACAAAGAAAAGGGGAGGGGATGGGGGCCAACATTGTGAGAAAGTGCTGTTTTGTGGGTATTGTCAGGCACCTTCCCCCTAACTGCTGTAATAATCACCACTGTAAAACATCAGTATCACAAATGCCAGCCGCTTCCTCTGTTGTGTGGGGCCTCAGTGGAGGCCAGGATGCAAGATCTAGAGTGAAGCTTCTACTTCAGCCACCTGGTTTTACAGCTAGAGGACTCAGGGTGATATAAAACCAATCTAAACAAATATAACCAGAAAGATAACTCAGTTGTAAAAGAGAGGCATGAAGTATCCTTGACAATCTATGTAACTTGGAAGGTTTTCCTCCTTTGGGGTTTGCTGTCTGGTTTTTTGGCACAGGTGTGGACCCTTGGACCTCATAAAAATTGCTTAGAGGTAAGTTGAGTTCTCCTGTACACTGTGTGTGGGGGAAGGGAACGAGCTTGCGGTTAACCACAAATGCGTGGACAACCTCAGGAGATTGTTTTCTGCTCAGTTTGGAATTCCAGATGTAGGTGAACATGTCTCCCCTCCTTCAGGTCTAAATCTGCAAGAAGCGCCTTCTGGTGTCACTGTACAGTTGTCTCCTGGCAGCAGGAATGAAGTGGAGAAGGAAGACAGCTATAGACAAACCTCAGCAATGGTCTCTCTTGTGACAAGTTCAAAGGCCACCGGGGGAACAGATAAATTACCAAGAAAGGTGAGCATTTTGATGGTGCGCAGTTGCTCTCAGTCCCCTTTCTAGATTTTCGGTTCTCCTTTTCTTGTTGTCATTGTCCAGTGTGGCAGAACTTGCAAGAATCACCGATAGGAACTTCCTGGAACAAAAGTCCACTATACAAAAACCAAAAAATGTCCAAGCCTTCAACATTGAAAAATTAGGAAATGTTGGTATGTGAAACTATTGAGATGATTATATGTATGTATATATGTATGTATGTATTTTTTAGGGAAGGCTCTATAGCGTGTTCAGGGTCTCACTAGTAGATCAGACTCATAGTGATCCACCTGTTTACAGCCTCCCAAGAGCTGGGATTATAGGCGCGCTACCACACCCAGTCTTAGATAAATTCTAATGATTTCTTAAAAACCCTAAGTGCATTATTAATATAAACCTGAAGAGAGATGCTGCTGTTCTTTAGACATACTGCAGCATGACATCACCCCCAGGCCTATCATGGGGCCGCATGTCGAAAACCACTGAAATACTGGTCCAGACCACACTCTGATGCTACTCAGGGAAACAGTTCAATACGTGAAGCAATAAATTGTACATGAACTTTATGAGTAGTAGTGATTGAAAGTAGGAAGCTTAGGGCTGGTTGGATAATTGAATGGTTTTATTTTTTAATAAAGCCGGATCAAAGCACATAGCTACCTCAGCAACCTATTTTGTATCAGTAACAAGATTTTGTCCAGCTATTGCACCAATTAGTTATTAATGGAAACTTACTGAAGGTGTTGCATTGAAGTTCATGCTCAGTAAAGAGTTATGAAGACCTCAAGCCCTCGTTTTCATTGAGGACCACATTTCTGACCACATTTTCCTTTGTACCTATTAACCTTTCCCCCACTGCTTCTCTTCCTTTGCACTGTGTTGTAGGCGACTCCTCTGTCTGCTGGTGAGCGTGGTGGCAGTCCTGTGCAGGAGAATGCTATTGTGATGCCAGGATTACCTCTACAGGTTGGCCCCTGCTTGCCAGGGCCTCAGGACAGCTCCTTGGCCCCTGGCAGAGGTCTGGAGGTTGGATTTCTGGAGACCCAGCAGCTTCCTGCCCAGAATCAGGTCTCCATGGATCTTAAATTGTGCACTTTCTCAGATGCTCAAGAGCCTTCTTCTTCTGGACCCAAAGAAACTTCTTCCTGCCATGCTTTGGCCACCTCGGCAGCTGCCATTTGTGTTTCTCTAGAGGTGGGAGTAGGTTGCACAAGGATAGGAATTCACAGTTCAGAGCCACAAGACCACAGCCAGGCTGCAGGGGGGACACTAGAACAAGCCTCCCCAGACAGAAGAGCCACAGTGGAGGGCACATCACAGTCACCCTTGCCAGGAAAAACATCATCTGGACAAACTATTTCAGGTTCATTGGACTCAACTGAAAAATCTCATCTTGAAATGCCAAGTTCAGGGCCAAGTTCACAACAAAAAGAAGAGAAGCAGCTGGAGGCTGTTCCTTGCAGGGGTCAGTATGGGTGTGGGGACATGGCCATCCCCTCCCCTGCTATAGAAAGTCACGGTGGGGAAAGCCCAATACCAGGATTCATCACTCGGAAGGGTTGTGTGGTCCCTTCTAGACCCAGGCAGCCTTCTGAAGTCTGTGAAGCTCCTTCTAAATCAATCAGGAAGAGGAATTTGGAAGGAATGAGAAAACAGACACCGGTGGAGCTGAGTGACACCAGCAGTGATGATGAAGACCGACTGGTCATAGAAATATGATGCCGGAGGAAGATGGTGTCTAAGATCAAGGACTGCTGATGCTTTGCAAGCATCACCAACCTGATAGACTCCCTGGAACTCTGTTTATCACACACCTGGACATCAGGGAAGCCATTCTGTGTTCCTTCAAAGCCAACTTTAGCCAACTCCAAACCTCCAGTTCGGTTGCACCCTGTGCCAGCTGCCCTGGGCCCAAGCACCTTCATCTGGTGCACGCAGGAGGCTCGCTGTGTGCAGGGACCAAGCCTTGACTCACAGCTCTGTGCACAGCACCAGGCCTCCTCCCTTCACTGGGGTAGCGTGGTATTAGCGGTGTGCGCCACAGGGACATATTTATGCACAAGAGGACTCCACGGAGCCAATGCTACTGACTTCTCCATCAGGGAGCTGAGGGTTTGCCTCAGGATGGGACACATGCTTGGGATGACTGGGGTAGTCTGAAAGAAAATGGGGTGTGGATTGAACATCAAGATATTTCTGCTCATGCTGGAGACAAAATTCAGAGTCCTTCAAAAACTGGCTTGGTTAGAGTAACTCCCTCCTGAAAGGAACTGTAAATACATCTCAAAATACCTATGGTCTGGTGAAATGCTGATTTTTTTAAAGTGTTGCACAAATGGCCAATGCTTGCATATGGTCCAGTAACACAAGCACGTATTACTCTTGTACCTGGTGCTTTTTCTGTGAGCCCCTTGAGACCGTTGGTTTTTTTAGCTCTTGCAAAAGAACGTTGTGTTAAAAGTCAATAGAACAGTCTCTCTGTAATGACTCATTTTTTGAGGGGGAAAAATTCACTTATTTTCCTCTGATTCTTTTTGTCATATTGTGCTCTGAGCAATTTCAATTAGAGGGTTACATTTTAGTAATCTGTGCAGCTTGAATTGATGCCTGCTCCCGGTGACGGGAGCCTTTTAGACTTCCTCCAGAAGCTTCAAGGATACAAAACTAATTGGAGTTTTGACGCTGTTTTACATCTCAGTAATTTTATTTTGGGGGCTTGGTGTTACTTTGCTGTCAAATTAAATCAGCCTCTGTATTGTGCAAATTGGAACAGCGCAGATAAAATTCCCCAGTATTCCAAGCCAGTGCACCCCTGTGCAGGGGAAAATAGCAAATCGACGTCAGCCAGCCCACTAGGCCAAGCCCCAAATTTCCTGCCTTCCTCTCCCTCTCCTTAAATGGGAAAGGAAAAACTTAAAGAGGTTTACACTTCTGCATTTCAATAAAATTTTATACTTGCTTTTGGTATGATTTTGTACAGTTTGGAATTTATAGCCAAGCTCTTTCGGCCTAACTTTGATGAAATGCTGCACACACTACTTCTTGGACTTCATAGGCAATGGGTCAGTGCAAAACTTCTACCACTTCTGAACACGCCTCAGTAAGTCATTGCCCATATCTAAGGATGGCCCACCTTCAATATATTCGTGTGCATTTTCCAGTTTCAGTGTTATTCATAGAAAACTTCAATGCAACACCAGTTTCCCCTGGTTTCTCCTTTCACATGAACTCATAAATATCCTAATGATTACAAGCCCAACTAGCAACAGCACAAACAAGGAGATAAAAAGGATGTTAGACACAAACAGTATGCTTTCAAAATCCAACAGAAACAATGTGGTGGTTCTTTACCCTTTGGATGATCTATGCCACTGTAATGAGAGGCTGTGTAAGAAAGCAGCCTGAGACTTAGAGGGAGGAAGATGAATTTCTGGCTGTCTCTTTAGTGGGGAAATTATAGGGAAGACTGTCCCAGCACCCTAATGTCCTTAAATAAGAAAGAGTTGAACATGATGAGCTGAAGGAAAATCTCATTGGGTTCCAATCCTGGTGAGAGTTAATATTAGAGAAGGTGCCCTTCACTGAAATATATGGGGTTTTCAGATGTTCCTTGAGGAAAAGCATTGCCCCAGGGCTCTTATATGGGGGAAATTTGGGTGGGAACTGTGAGGAGCTGAACCCCAGAAACCTCTGACCTTGGGATAGTCATGAGAACACTGTTCTCCTGTGTGCTGCCATGGCTGGCCACCACAGCCCAACCTTGAACCAATATGGTAGAAAGTTCATTTCCATCTCCTTAACAACCTGGATCACTTACAAAGGTAGGCAGTTTGTCATCTTGCTTCACTTGGCCATTTAGCTACTGTGTGGCAATGTTCTCAAGTATATCTTACTTTATAACAACATGGATTTATGAAAAGCTATATTTCAATGGATTTAAAAAATAATTGATCCTGGGAAGCTGGCTATAAAAGGTATTATAAACGAAATTTTTTAATGTATTTGTTTGTTGTGGATTTTTTTTAATAGGGTCTTGTTAATTTGCCCAGGACTGGACTTAAATTCATAATCATCTAGCCCCACCTCCATGATAGGTGGGATAGTGGAAGTGTGCTCCTGACTAAGTTTTTTTTTAAATGGAGAATTCTTTCTTAAAACAACAATCTCTGATTTTTATATACCTGATTTTCCTATGAGTTTTCAATTATAGGAATGCATCTGAAGGGTGACACCAGCAACCCATAACCCAACTTGAGTTACAGAAAATAAAATTTCAGTATTATCAATTGATAATTGCAGCAGTTTTACCTACTACGAGTGCATACTGCATGATGATTAAAGGAAAAGAAATTTTATTTTAGAATGAGGCCAGCCAGAGTTTGAAGTCTAAAGATTTTCTCTTTTCTCCAAGCTATTAATTTTCTTGGGCTTTCTGCTAAGGGTCTTAACTAACTGGTGCCTCAGCTTCCTCCACGGGACATAGCTCTAAGAATGTTGTCATAGATGGGGTGAAGGACCCTTTGGCCTCTTTGGCATGCTGTTGGGGGCACTGGTCCCTCTCTTTCATTCTACCTATGCTTGCACTCCTGAAGATGTCTGGAAGAGAGCTGTGTCATCTCATCCCTTAGAAATATAAACTATTAACTGACCCTTAGAGTCATGTGGTTTTGGAGGACAACCTGGTTCCACCTTGCTTCAAAGCACAGTGTCAAACAACTCATCCTTCCTGTTAAGACATAACCTTTGGGATTCCAGATAAAGCTAATATTCTCTTGGTTCATATAGCAACTGAGAGGAACTGTGACTCATTTGCCAGGTCATCCAAAGGATGGGGAGGGGTGCTTCTGAGTTCAGAGGAGAAGATGGCTAGCAGTTTGGTGAGCAGCCTACAGTGAGCTAGATTTCCCCTCCTGAAGCCTTCCTTCCAGAGCCGAGATGAGAAGAATAAGCTTGCAAAGTGCGTTGTGACCACAGTCCTTGACACGAAAGATGAATGACTTGCAACCTCATGCCAAAAGTATTTTCTTGCATTTACATACATTACTTTAGAATGATCACATTTTTCATTTTTTCCCCAGCATAGAAATTTGCATTTTACACAAAATTTGTCTGGTGCAGCAGATTTTTATAGTTATGGAAACTGTCATCATTATGGGAATGTGCTGCTGCTCCACTCCCCAGACATAATTTAATATAAGGAAGAGAAAATGGCCTGCCTGGCCCAATGGGTGATCATGTTTCTACTAGCACAACAAGCAGGGCTTGGGGATTTTTCTTCACTCCAGTTGTTATTCCCATAGTTCATGTGAGAAAGGCTCTTTGGCTTTTGAAACACTGTATTTCTCCATCTTTAGGCACAATTTCTTGTCCTTATCCTCCAGAATTCATTAAATATTGGTGTCAGGGTATAGGAAATCTGCTGTTCTAGATTTCTGCCTTGTATGATTCATTGCAGCCATGCTTTGTACTGATGTATGATTGTGTACAGCTTGATCGGAAGTGTAAGAATATTCGAGCACATCGCTTCACTGTTGGAAGAAATGGCCACCAGGGAAATCATCAGCTGCTGTCACTTGGAGCTCTTGAGAGTGACTTACCATCTCACAGATGCAGTCAACTGTCAGGACTTATGACTCTACTGCTTGTTCCTAATCAGGGGAAGTGACTGACTTCTTGGTTGTTTGTTGAAATTTACTTCTTTCTGTGGCTAAACTCTTTGGTTTTGATAAAAATAAAACTTAAAATAAAAGTGCCTTGTGTGATTTACTAACATTTTAGCTGAACAAACAATATCTTGTATACTTGTGACATCTGATTACCCCCTACTAGGCAACTGGACCATCTGTCCGCCATATTGGTCTCCCACACTGCTCACCAAAAGGAATAGGGCATAGGGAACTATCACATTTTCTTGAGCTGTTTCTTTTTCTTGTCTGCTTTGTTTGACATTATCTGCCTTATCTTAGAGTTTGTGACATGGAAATGGGTTTTAAATTCTTAAAATGTAGCTAACCTTGGAAGCCACATGAGGGCACTATCCACAGTACAATAACCCAAAACTTTCCCCCTTGGAGTTGATGTTTCTTGGATCGTTGATATTATTCATCAACAGAGAGATATCCCTCACATCAAAATTATACCTCCTTATGAAGATCACTCACATATTCTTTGCAAGAACAAGTAGACTTCTTTGACAACCCAACACAGTATTATTCTTATGTGTATCTCTACCTCTTGAAGACACTTGAAGTCAATAGGGGCACAGTGCACTGGGCGAAAAAGTAAGAGGGAAAGCTTGGAAGGAACAGGCACACTGACTGGCAGCTGGTGATTACTTTGCTCTTAACTCATCAAACTGTCGTAATAATAGCTTAATCTATATTTCTAACTATTAGCCACTGGAGGACCATCTTAATGCTTTTCATCAGACACACCATATTTCTCCCAAAATAAGACCAGGTCTTATATTATTTTTTGCTCCAAAAGATGCATTAGGGATTATTTTCAGGAGATTTTCATTTACAGTAATCTACATTTGCGCACAAAGATCTACATTTATTCAATGCAGTCAACTCGTCTTCTGTTATCAGCGTAACTCTTCAAACCCTGAATTCTCACCTGAATTTTTTGTGACTCCATTTCTGTAGAAGCATTGGCCAGTCTTTCATATACAGCAATAGAGAACTCCTTAGATGAGCGCTTCTTATCCATGCAACTGCTTGGACGCACCAGCCACACAGTTGTCATTTACCCATGAATTCTTCACCCAATGCAAGACTTCTTGCAGGTTGGGCTTAGACAAAGTTTCCATTCAGTGCAGCATTAACTGAGAGATGTTTGGCAGAGGAATGGTAACAAAAATGATAACAGTTCAGAATGACAGCTTAGGGCTGGGGAGATAGCTCGCTGGTCTAAGCGCCTGCCTGGCAAGTGCAAGGACCCAGGTTGGATCCCCGGTATTGCGTGTCATGGCAGTTTAGGAACCCCAGGCATGCTAACTGGCCACCAAGACTGGTCATGGTGGTGCACACTTGTAATCCCAGTGCTGGGGAGTCTGAGACAGGAGGATCATTACAAGCCCAACCTGTGTAACAAGACTCTATACCAAATAAATAAATAAATAAATAAATAAATAAATACATAAATAAATAAAAGATTTTTAAAAATTAAAAAGAATGATGGCTCACTAAAAAGTAATGAATAATCTTAAACACCAACGTTCAGAAAATGTTTCTCATGAGTGCATTGAATATGTCCATTACAACACACAATATATTGAAAAATGAAGATTCATCTTAGGTACAACTACAGCTGTTTGTTACCAAGTGTACATGATATTTATGCATCACCCCTGCTCTAGAGGGCCACTAGGCAGTAAGTCTCATGTTCATCTGTTTACATCTGTGTGTACTTCTCTTATAGTGGCACCTGCTTCAATATTTACAAATATTTAATTATGATTTACATTATAACTTAAATATTAATGTCAAAGTTTTATTTATATTTAAGTACATATTAATTATATAGTATTGTGATTATATTACATTGTAATTAACATTATTGTCTTATAATTCAATACATCTGTTGCATGCTGCAATGAACAAACTAAATGCCTCCCTCTTACTGAGGATGTTAACCAGGGCTTATTTGGAGTAGGTTTTATATTACAAGGAGCCTGAAAAATCATGCTAGGTTTTCTTTTTCAGTTAGATCTTATTTTCAAGGAAATACAGTACGGACAGATTACATATGGGTATGTTATTTACACAATAATTTTACATAAATAGTGTCCAAATTGAAGAAGAGATTGCTGGTGAAGCCGTAATATCTGTGAAATCTTAAGTTTAATTTGCCACCTACATATATTCTCTAATATGCACTAAAATATAATAAAGCCATTCAGCTACACACCTCTCACATGTCATCTCTGTACCCTCAGGGGTGTAAGCACCACAGCTGGGGAAACACAGAGCTAATCTGAAAGGTACAAGGATTGTTAGGGTCTCTACTTATTCTTTCTGTTTCCATCTTTTCTCTAAGATAATTGGTGACCACAAGTAGAAGTGTAGGTATACAGATAAATTTCTTTTAGTCAAAATTTGCAATAGAATAAATAAAATTTCAAATCAAAGGATTATTGCATCACTTAGTCTCAAAAGAATATATATATATATATATATATATATATATATATATATATATATGTATGTATATATGTATATTTGTTTTATTGAGACAGGATCTCACTTTGGAGTTCAGGCTGGCCTCAAATTCATGATGATCCTCCTGACTCGGCATCCTGAGTGTTGGGATGACAGGCGTGCACCACCATGTCGGGCCAGAACTATCGTACAATAATCTCTTGCTTAAACATGTGCTTGTGTGTCAGTAGCTTTTCAGCTGCTTGGCTGGTGAGAGCCAAGAGATGCCCAAGGGTAGTAGAGTTGGGGATGTACACAGATAGACACTGCTACCGATTTCACAGGAGATCTGTTTCCACACTTTTGAATGGAAAGCAAAAGGGCTTGGCTGTGCTGACAATAGCAGAGAGCAACTTTCAAGCCCCCTATGTGATGACAGCATGTTGAGCTTTTCGTTGTGAGTGCAGAATAGACTTGCTCCATTGTATTTGGGTCCTTTTCTTCACCTCTGACAGACACGTTTTCAGTTTTGCTCCATTTCTGTGGAGGCAGATTCAATGTCCTCTAAGACTGAAGCACCTGCAATTAGATCACAGTTATTTCAACCCAAAGGTAGGTGAATGTGTGAGTGAATGTGTGGTTTTTAAAGTGCAGCACATGGGTCAGAGATCCAGCCCTGTTCGTGGATACATAGTGTGAAGCAGGCTATAACTCAGCAGAACTCAGTTCTGTTGCTTCCATTCATAAAGGAAGGACTGGCTATCTATTTGTTTAGTCTATATGATACATAAACTATAAATGTGCTCTAGTTAAACACAATTTTCTCTAAGAATCCCTTTAAATATCACATCTCAGCACAGGTTTCTCTGAAGTTCTACTTAAAAAGTTCTCCTCATGTTCAAATAAAGAACTGGATGTACAGAGGTCACAAGCTCAGAAAGGAAACAGATCTACATTTGACTCCAAAGGGCCTTCACTGTGGTATCTTCACCTTGCTGTTCTTGGCCACCACAGCTGTGCCTGGAGCTAACAAATTGAAATGGTTCACCAGGAGTCCATGGGGCAAAATAGAGGTTCTAAGATAAATAGTACAACCCAATCCCTTTCTCCCTGAAGACCCATCTCATTCTTACAGATCTACAGGGGCCTCTAGCACAGCTTCCTATTGAACAATTTCTGAATTAGCCATAGTTTTCTATTACTTATTCCATCCCATTGTTCTTTCAACCAGTGGGCATGATGTACCTATGTCTGTAGTGGCTTGGGATTGGCACGGAAGAGCATGCAAATAAAGAACAAAATAGGAGCGAGATGGATGGGAGACAGAGGAAGATTCACACACTTCCTCAAGCTACAAATTTCATTGTTTCAAAAATATTTCAATATGTATTCTAATTGGTTTCATCTGTGTTACCAGTTTATACAACAAGAAAGATCTGTGCTATTCTCTGTTTTCTTTCAATTTTTCCATAATTTTACTGAAGAACAAATAGCAATGAGACAATTTCAAATAAAATTAGTAGGACAGATTCAATAATTAATACATTACATATTATTTTCTTAGTGGTTATGTGTTGTACAAGGTGCAGACATGATATTCTATTTACAAGCACTATTAGAGCAGATCTCTCTATTCATTGAATTAAGAGAATGTAGTTGTATACCTTATCTTTTTTTTAATCAGCTATAAAGCTGATTTATAGTTTCAGTAATTAATACTTTTTACATTATTATCTTCCTAGTGGTTATCCATAGTACAAGAAGCAGACAGGATATCCTGTCCAAACATTATTAGTGCAAATCTTTCTTCTCATAGAAAGTAGCTGCATATTTATTCTAACTGCTCTGTATATACAAATACAGAATGGTCCTTCCTTTGTATCCCCTTTTTTTGTTTAGTACTGTCAGAGATGGGCATTCTATTGGCATTCAATTATTATAAGTGCTTGAATTCAGTGGAACACTCCAACACAGTCCAGCAGTTCAAAATAGTAGTGGATTATCCACAGAAGATGTTGACTAGAGCCTTTACAGCTAAGCATATTAATATGGCTTTACTTTATATACCTCATTTTAATACTTTTCTGCTGGATGGTTAAGACCAAGATAAAGCAAGACCTATATAACAAGAAATGTAACTTTTGTACCTGATAAGGTCAGTCAAGTCCCTTCAGGGTTTATCCTGTAACCTTGTACTGCATTTTGTAGATCCTTTGTCAATGTCAGCCATGTGGATGAGTCAAAGCCATTGCTTGACCATTTGCTCTCTGTGAAAGCCTGTAAGGAAGTTTTCTCTCCATGTGACTCTCCTTTTTTTTTTTTTTTTGTAAGAATCTTTTTGTTTTATCTGTTGGACTAACTAAATGGAAGATGATACACAACTTAATAACTATTGTTAGTCTCTTATTATTTGATTATGAAATTGTATTTTATTTTTCTTCTAATAAGAAAAAAGAAGACATCTGCTATAATAATGTCTGTAAGTATAATATCATGTATGCACCTTGTACAATACCAAAACATTATGAAAACAGTTTTCAATGTACTAATTTATCGAATCTTGTTAAGGTGTCTTAAAATTGCCTCATTGGTATTTGTACTTCAATAAAATAAAAAAAAAATTTAAAAAAAAGAAAAAAAGAGTGAAAAGGTATTAGAAAGTATATCTTTACCCTAATTCAAAATATTTCATGAAAGTAAATGTTTTTCTTACTTTCTGCAGTAAAGGACAAATCATCCTCTCCTGCTTCAAGCTAACATTCTCAACTCTTCTCACATGAAGTAGAGAAAGTTGTAAGACAGTGTCTCACTAATTTTATGCTTATAATTTTTCTTACCCTTTGGGGAGCTGCAATGAATGTGAGTGTTTCTTCCACCTGGGCACAGTAACATGGGAGCATCTGTGGTTGCATGTTTACTTTCAGCTGCTTTAGCACTTAGGGCATGAATGCCTCTGGGATCCCCTTTAGAAGGAAAGCTAGATGCATACTATGCTAGGTCTAATTTCTTTGAGAGAGAGAAACAACAAATATTTGATGTGCAATGTGGTCTTTTCACATTTTTTTCTTTTTCCTAGAGAAGGTTAAGAGGTGATTCTTTAAGGTCATTGTTATCAAGAGGGGACGATTTTCCTCCTGAGAGGATACTGGGTGGTATCTGGAGACAGCTCTAGTGTCATAGGCAAGGAGAGGCACTCTGCAGCAGAAGTGATCCCTGGAGGGATCAAAGAGAAGGCGGTCTTCTAGCAACACTCCCAGCAGCTGGGCTGCAGTCTTCCACTAAGGGCCAGCTGGGGACTTATCACAGTGCCCACCGCTGTGGCCAGGGATGCTTCTTAGCACACTGCAATGAACAGCAAGGATAACACTCATAACAAAGGTGTTCCAGACCCATAGGCCAAATAGTGCTGAGCCCAAGAAGCCCTCATCTAAAAAGACTAAGTCTACAGTCTACTGAAGACCCTCACAATGCCAGAGACTGCATGGGAAGAAAGCTTTTCCAAGGTAAGACCAGAGTCCAAGTTCCTTCTCCAGCCCTGTGTTTTCTCCACTATACCCCCATGGAGTTCTGACACTTGCATTAGGATTTCTGTCGAAGCCTACACACAACAGGACATCTTTGGTGATGGTTCAATTAACAATATTTCTTACTCCCTCTTTGCTATTCTCCCTTCCGCATTGAGGAGAAAGAATAAGGAGGAAAGAAACCTTTCATTCTACTTGTTCCTGTACCATCATCCAGTGCACTGGGGAAAAACACAGAAAGTGGTTACAGATTCAAAGAAAGGCTTTCACTGTGGGGACAAACACAACACATTACAAACTTCTGCAGCCAGATGGAATAAGAAGCAGACTGACATGGGCATGGGGGAGGATCCAGAGTTGGTGGGGAAGACCCAGGCCTTTGGTTTTTGCATCTTTTTACTTTTAGGTTGAGGCCTTCTCTCAGTCTTCAGTAAGAGACAAAGCTGAGGCACTGTCCAATATTTCTGCCAGGGCATGACCATAACCAGCCTCAGAAAATTTCCATCATGTCCTCTGACCCTTGCTAGGCATGGTAAGAAGAGCAACACAGTTTATAAAGATGTTCTACCTCAGGATTTGCAAGTATTGATGGATTTCTGGTTAAGTGGAAATTACCCGGAAAATCAAATTATCTGAAATGCTCCACCCCTGAAATCTTCCAGTTAATCAAGGTTGGATTGTGTTTGTTTTGCAAAATAAAACTTCTTTCCTAAGACACTGAGACCCAAATAGACGTGCACAGTTTCTATGTGGTCTCATAATTTATGCACTTGATTGCTGTTCTATGGGCAATTTGGCAGGGATCACAGGCATAGACAAAGATGTTAACAGCAAAAAAAGACATCACCAAAAAGCCTTTGGAAGACAGGCACTTCACATTTTCAATTATGAGACAACCTGATGCAGAAAGAGAATAAATTAATTTAAAAACCTCCTGCACAAAGGAAGTAATGGAAAAATACATCACAAGTAGTTATCCTTTTTATGCTAAAAACAAATGATTTGGAGAAAAATAACTTCATGGGACTGAATGTGTTCATCTTATTATCCTTTTCAGATTTCTAGTTCTTAGGGGAGAAACAGAGAACAAGAAAAAAAGAAGCCTTCATTGTTCTAACAAACATTTATTGGGTATTCAGAGTGTTGCCAGGTACCAGGCTATGCTTTTGGTGACTTGTTCTTCTCTTAAAATTACGTTCCGTCATGTGAAAGAAACTTCTAGATGCCTCATTACTCATTCTACTAGTGGCCCCCAAAGAGCTATTTCTTTTAAGAAGTTGAACAAAACTTTCACCGCTCAACTTAGTGTGCTGGGAACCTCACTTGGTGTTTTTCCAGCTGGGGACTTGAGTTCTAGGGACTGGTTTATGATTGGCCTTGGGACCTTCCCTTTGTAAGGAGATAGGCATGGCTTCCTAGGGAGTTGAGGGGCTCTGGTTGAGTTTCTTGGGAAGGAAATTGATGCAGAGGTGCCTGAGGTATGCTTGGAACCAGGCCACCCACAACTGTGTGAGGCAGAGGGAGATGCTGCTCTGATAATGGCTTGAACAAGCCGTGGGACACTTCAGAGCTAGAGTGGCTCTGTGAAGTTGGCTAAGCCAGAACTTGAGACTGTAGTCCCATCGGTCACTGAACAAGGCAAGCTGGGGCTCTCGAAGAGAGCTTCTCTGTGGGAGAAGCTGCTCTCTACAGCAGAAATGATCCCTGAAGAAAGCAAAGAAGAAGGCTATCTTCTGACAGCATTTCCAGCAGCTGGGCTGTAATCGGTTACCAAAGGGCATCAGGGTGACTCATCATGTGGTCACAGTCAGGTTTCTCTTAGGGATCTCCCTTCCTCCTTCTCTCTTCCTTCCTTCCTTCCTCCACCACCCTCCGTCCCTCCCTCTCTCCCTCTCCTTCCATTCCTTCCTTTCCTCTCTTCTTTCTTCCTTTGTTCTCTCCTCCCAGGCATCTAACAATTTGTTGAGTAGCTACCATCTGCCTAGCCCAGCCTGGTAATGATGGTACCATTAAACAATGTATAGCAGACCATTTATTTACAACTCTATACATTCTGGAAAGAGATCATTCCTGGTGAGAAGAAAGGAAACCACTGGAGAACCCAGGGAGTTGGGGGAACTTTCCAATTGAGCCCTGACAAATGAGTTCCAACAGAAGCTCTGGAATTGTCATTGGAGGAACTAAAAGGCCAGGGCTGTGGGCCCAGAATAGCATTGGTGGGAGACAAGCAGGAGGAAGTAGTCTTCAGGTGTGAAGGTCAGATTTGAGAACCTTGTTGGCAGATGGAGAAGGAGACTTTCATCCTAAGGACCATAACCAATTTTGGAGGCCTCTTTTTTTTTTTTTTTTTTGGATACTTTGTATGTTCTAGCTATAAGTCCTGTGTCTGAGGGACAATTGGCTATAATTTTTTTCCCAGTCTGTGGGTTGCCTTTTTACTCTGTTGGTGATTTCTTTTGTTGTGCAAAAGTTTTTCAATAAGATGAGACCCAAGTTGTTGATTCTTTGTAGTATTTCATGTGCAGTCTGGGTTTTGTTCATGATATCTCTGCCTACATCTATGTCTTCAAGACTTCTGCTTATTTTCCCTTCCAGTAAATTTAGTGTTCCTGCTTTAATATTTAGAGCTTTGATCCATTTTGATGTTAGTTTAGTGCATGATAATAGACATGGGCCTAGTTTTAGGTTTCAGCATGGGCAACTGAAATGCACAGGTCTCAGATGAAGAAATGTAAACAGCAAGTAGATCCAAGAAGGCTTTCTTCAACATTATTGATCATTCAGGAGATGTAAATTAAAACAAGACTGAGATTACATCTTACCCCAGAAAGAATGGCTGTTACAAGAAATCAACCTGTAACAAATACTGGCTGTGCTATGGGAAAAAAGGAACCCTTCTCCACCGTTTGTGGGAATATAGATTGGTGAAACCATTGTGGAAAGAAGAGTGAAGATTCTTTTAAAAACTAGGATTAGTGGTCCCATCCAACCACTTATTCTCCTTCTAGCTATCTTCCCATAAAAGTTAAAAAACATTGTACCACAGCAATACATGTCCACACATGTTTATATTAGCACAATTTGTTACAGGCAAATCTTGGAAACAACCCAAATAACCATCAACCCAGGAATGGATAAAAAAGATGTGGCTTTCACTGAGAAATTAGGGAAACTACATCTTTCATAATAGCATCCCCTAAAATGAAATACTTGGGAATCGATCTCACAAAGGAAGTGAAAGATTTATACGGTGAAAATTATAGTACTCTGAAAAAGGAGATCAAAGAGGATTCAAGAAAATGGAAAGATATTCTTTCCTTCTGGATAAAAAGAACAAACACTGTGTGTTTATTTTTTATTTATTTTATTTTTTTATATATGTATTTGGCACAGGGTCTGTCTCAGTTACTCTTCTCTCATTGCTGGGACAAATACCAACACCCAAATGAAGCAAGGAAAGGTGTATTCAGTCCATACTCATCTGCCTCCAAGACAAAGTGGCATAGGACAGAAAGCATCAGTTCATGGAGGCAGCAAAGAGTAAGAAGAGCCAAGGGAGGAGTAACAGCAGCAATGGCAACAGAGAGGGAGTCTGTCTCTCTTACATCACGTTCAGGCTATCTGTCTCAGGCTAGGTGTAGAACTCACACCCATAATCCCAACAGTACTAAGACCCACAGTCCCACTGGACCACCAGTTAATCTCAAATGCTAGAAATCTGCTCCATGACTGTATGAGGCTTTGGGGGGACACCTAGAGACAAACCACAGCAAGGTCTCAGTAGGCAGCTTGGACACGTAGTAATCCTCATATTTTCAGCCTCCCCAGTGCTAGGATTACAGGTGTGTGCTACCACATCTGGGCTTGGTTGCTGGCTCAACATGCCAAGAGGTGGGGCCAGAGAGGCATGTGATACCGGGGAATGGAACCCCAGTCTCTGCACTTGTCTAAGCATGCATTTAATCTGCTGAGTCATCTCACTTGTCCTAGGATAGGAAGAACCAACATTGTGAAAATGGCCATACTCCCAAAATTGTTATACAGATTAAATTCAACCCCTATTAAAATACTACTAGTGGGGCCAGGGAGATGGCTTAGTAGAATAAGCACTTGTTTGGCAAGCACAAGGGCCTGAGTTCAATCCTTATTTCCAGAAAAAAAAAATACCACTAGAATACTGCACAAATCTAGAGAAAACATTCCTAAAATTCATCTGCAACCAGAAGAGACCTGGAATTTCAGAAGCAATACTGGGTGTAAGAAAGCAAAGGCAGGAGGCATCACAAAGCTCTGACTTGAAATTATACTATAAAGCTACTGTGATAAAATCAGCATGATACTGGTAATAAAAGACAAGCCTAAGAATCAATGGAACAGATTAAAAGATACAGATACAACTACAAACACACACAGCTACCTTATCTTTGACAAAGGGGCTAAATCTGTTCATTGGAAGAAAGATAACCTGTGTAATAAATGGTGTATGAACTTCAGCATGGCTTTCCACATGCTGAAGGCTTACAGTACACTCATGCCTATCACCATGCAGAAAACTACAGTCAAAATGGATCAAAGAATTAAATATTAAAACTGAAACACTAAAACTTCTAGAAGAGGAAGAAGGTAGGAGCCTTAGGGCCATGGGGTAGGTAAAGAGTTGATGAACAAAAATCAAATTACATGGAAAATACTTCAGAGAATAGACAATTCGGGTTTCATCTTTTTGAAAAGTTTCTGCACATCAAAAGAAATCGCCAAAAGAGTAAAAGTAAAACCTATGAAGTTGGAATCAATTATAGTAGACTATTTCAGACAAATGACTCCTATCTAGAACATATAAAGAATTAAAAAAAAAAAAACAGGCCTTGAAAGTTCAAAGACCTAATCCAAAAATGGGCATGAGATAAATATACACTTCACAAATAAGGAGATACAAATGGCAAGTAAATATATGAAAAACTGTTCAACATCAAGGGTCATTCAAGTGATCCAAATTAAAATAATGCAATCTTATGCCAGAAAGAATGGCTATCATCAATAAATCAATAACAAGTGCTGGAGAAACTGGGGAAAAAGGAACCCTTCTCCACTGCTGATGGGAGTGTAGACTGGTACCACCACTATGGAAATCAGTGTGCAGATTCCTCAGAAAAGATAGGACTGGAGATCCCATTCAAGTCAGCTACCTACCTCCTAGGTACCTTTCCAAAGGAACTGAAAACATTCTAACATAGTAATATTTATTCACCTATGTTTATAGCAGCACAATTTGCTATAGGAAACAACCCAAATGTCCATCAACTGAGGAATGGATAAAAAAGATATGGGACTTTTGCACGATGGAGTATTACTGAGCTATAAAAAAAGCATAAATTCAAGGCTTTGAATAGGTAAGTAGATGCAACTAGAGACTGTGTTGTTAAGTGAAATAAATCAGACCTGCATGTGCAAGCATGTACTGCCTCACTAGAGTGAGAAGCTGAAAGAGTAAATAAAATCTGAAAGGTACAACAGACACTGTGATAGGCAAAGAATCTGTTCAATGGGAAGGAAAAACTGGGGTGAGGACAAGGACAAACGAGAGAAGGAAAAAGAATGCATTTATGTATATAGGCAGGATAGCTTGGATATTTGTACTACTGGTTTCTGCCGGTCTGATGAAAAGAGTAGTCAATGTTTCAAATTTTTATCTATTTATTTTTCTTTTTAATTCTTATAATTTTTAACCAATTTTGCCAGTTTATATCTGATAATCTAATCAACTAATCTGAAGATAACATTATACAATACAAGAACCACTGACAAATTCCTATTATCTTGTTTAGTGAAATTTTGTCTCACTCCTAATTTTTTATTTTTCACCATTTTGTATTTTTTGTTTGATCAATTGGAATATCTATATCTGGTGATCCGAGCAACAAATTTGATGATAACAATTCATAAAGTAATCATAACTATTGTTAATTTTTTATTGTTTTGAAATTCTCTACCCTTTGTATTGTTTCATGTTGCCTTGTTTTTGTCTTTGTTCATGTTATATGTTTCTGTTTTTGCTTCCCTTTTTAAAAAAAGATGTGGTTCTTTTTTGTATATATGATGAATTGCTACTCAGCTGTAAAGCAGGACAAACCTGAGACTTACTGGTAAACGGATGCAACTTGAGACCATACTAATAGTGAAATAAATTGGACTCACATATGTAAACATCGCATTGTCTCACTAGTGTGGGAAGTTGAATGAGTAAATAGGATCCAAAAATGTATAATAGGTATTGTGAATTTAAGTAAAAAGAAAAGAGAAACTGAGATGGAAGAATGGAAAAGAAAAATATATATATATATATACACATACACAAGATAGTTATACTGTTAATTTCCTCTAGTTCATTGAAAAGAAAAGTTTGAGCTAATAATGTTTGGACAATATTTCACGTCTACATCTTGCACTCTGAGTAACTACTATGATGATAACAATATGCAATGTATTGATTATTGTTACTGTCCTACTAGCCTGTTTTCAAACTGTCTTACTGTCATTACTTTTTCCCCCTTAAAATAAAAAAAAAAATGCACTATAGCCAAGAAATCTCCATCATATCTGAAGATCCCAGAAGGAAAATTTTCAGAGACTGGGAAGCTGGCAAGTGGCTTAATCCCTGTTATCACTGTTATTTGTGCGACTGGGGGTTGATATCAAGTGGTCAAGCCCTAAGGTGCTTGCCCAGTGTGTGTGTGGCCTAAAACTTAAGGGCACACTCCCACTGGATGATTTGCATTGTTCCTTAAAAAGGGAGGTAACTGAGACCAAAGTCATTCCATTCCATGTGTCTCTAGGGCCTGCTGTTCAGGACACCACAAAAGGCCACCCAGACTCATCTGGGTCTTTACCTTGATGTCATATTTGCATTACCCCTTGTCATTTCCACAGAAGTCCATCTAAATGGGATAATCTAGACTACAAAAATGAAACTCTGGAAGAGTCACTCAACTATCCGATTTAAAAGCTGTGGTCCATAAATCCTCTTTTAAGGAGAAGATGGCTTGAATTGTCAGGTGAATTTTGACTTCTTCAAGATGAATAGATGAAAGGGAAAACTGTAGCTTCACTGTCACATCCAGCAGTTCCCACGTGTCTGCCACCTACTATTGTGTCTCACGGGACACACAGAATTAAAAACTTCTCTTCTTACTTTAAGAACAGAACTTAAGTGAATAGGGATATGAGGAAATCCCAGAAGCGTGGAATCACTTGGAGCATGCACAAATCCATCTTTGTTTCTTATTCCTCCTTCGTGCAGAGCCTGCTGGAGGAGAGAAGTGTTGGGAAGAGGCCTGACCCGGGCTCAGGGAGGCGCAAGCTGTCCGGGTCTGCAGCCTTGCTCAGGAGGGACTCACTTAGCTCTTCACCTGCCGGAGTGCCTTCATTTCATGCCATGCTCCTAGTCCTTATTTAACATAGATTTAAAGTTTGAAAAGCTTAACCTTTTCAATTAGTAGCTGAGCTCTCCCCCATAGAGATCATCCAATTAAAAAACCTATTCATGGGTCACTGCCTATGAGTCGTCTTTCATTTGATACTTATAAAAATGGTCACATCTGCCAGGAGCATGTGGGGAAATTCGCTTCCAAATGTGTTATCTTCCAAGTGTCAGAGATAGCACTTCAGGGACAGAGCCGGGGAAGGAGGATGCATATTGGTCTTTAATTATGGGAACTGTTGAGAACCAAGCACATTTAACATCTTAATCCACCAGTGGCTTTGAGGCAGCAGGAAGCCCATGGGTAATAAAGATGGGTTGTGGTCCCAACATCCTGGTACCTGTCCATACAACTGACCCAGAGCTAAATGCTTCCCAGCAGGAGGGACCATAAATATCAGCAACTCTCATGCTGTGACAACTCAATTTTCACAAGTGGCAAAGAAAGTAAATCTACAGTCCCCTCCCATGGGACACGGCTGCCACAATACATTAACAGAGCTGGAGAGGAAACTATCCTTTGCCAGGAGGGGCACCCACAGACATGGGAATGCGTGAGGCACTGCGAGGGATCAGAACCTCATTGTGCAGATTTCATCACTATTTCATCTGGACAAGAAATAGCCTACAGGAGCATGGAGCTGGGTGGGGGGGGTGCAGATGGTATTCTGACTTTATAATCAGATCGTTGGAAATTACTGACAGATTGAATAAAATAATATGCTTTGGAGCAGCAGGGAACTTAAAGGTGGAAATTTAATTGACTTCTACCCCAAACCTAGAGGCCGGGGGGTGAGAGAAGTTATATTATTAATCAGCACTGTGGACACTGCTTGGCAGTTTCACGCATGGCAAGAGGAAATGTAGCTTTCAATTACATACATATGAATTTCAAATGACTACCTGGCGTACCCAGGAGGAAGCGAGCACACAGCGGTGGCAGCCCCATGTGTGTCATGTGAGCAGAGCCACCTACCCCCTGGAAGACGCAATTAGAGAACACGGAACCCTGCTCTGTCAGTGCTTGGTGGAAGCGTATGCTGTTTCTTCCTGCAAAGCCTTTGCTACAGCCATGGTCTCTGAACGGGTTTCAGATCTACCTTGAATACGAAGTACCCCAGTTGCATTCAGCCATTTTCTATATTGAAAGTCAGAAGAACAAAAGGTAGATTGTGTTTGGCTTCCAATGATATTTCAGGAGTTCTCTAAATGTCAAGATAAGATTACGGTAGCCTAGGGAGGCTTTTCCTAATTAATATGAATTCTTCAGCAGCTTGCATTGCAGGATCCTCTGAGCACCAGAGTTTTCCTCTGGAGCTCAAAGAAAAGATGAGATCTTTAGGATGCAGTTGATTTGAAGAACTGAGGATACTTTTCTTCAGTAAGAAAAATTTGCTTTCAGGAGAAAGAGATCCCTCCCCCAGTTCCACGAAATATCCTGAAATGTCATTGAAGTATCACTGAAATCAAAACAAAATAGCACACACAAAAAGCTACCTGTGCTTGCTTACTTGTGTGGTGAGTAGCTCCTGTGGCTTTAACCTATGACCTCAGAGCCCCAGGGGTGGATACAGGCGAGGCCCTTACCTCAGGAAGCATGTTTCAGCTGGCCACTGGGCCTGTCTCATGGGGAGAACTGCCACAGTCTGTGGGATTATACTGTGTGTGCTGAAACTCTCATGCATTCATGGATTCATTTCAAAGCCCCTTTCAGAGTCCCTCCCTAATACCTACAGATTCCCACTCATCTAGCCACTGAGTGACACAAAAGATCCATTGAAAATAAACTCAGCATCTGGGAAAGCACATGGACATGGAGCCCAGTGCCCCTGGGCTTGAGTCTGGCTTTGCTCTGAAACGCTGTCTGGCTTTGCGGCTTTTCTATGCCTCAGTTTCCACTTCTGTAAAATGGGGACAGTATGAACCATCCTGGGTTTATTTCTTTCAGTGAAATACCAGCAACTGGCATTTAGTGTGCCCTGGAGTGTTTTATAACAACTAAGTCAGCAGTTGCCAGCCTTGACATTCTTAAAATGATGGAGAGCTCAGAACAGATTTTGTTACAAAGTCTGATATAAAATAGCCATTTGTAGTTATTGTATTATGAATTAAAATGAAAAGCATTTAAACTTGTTTTTTAATTCATTTTGAAATAATAATGATAAACCTATTTCATATTTTAAAATAGAAAACTGTTTCCATAACTTTAGTGCATCTCTTTCAATGCCTGTTGCAACATCACATTCCATGCTGTCCCCACAGGCCATAACGTGTGCTCCTCAAGAGTGTTCCTGGAAGGGCCACTCCCACCTTCGAACTTCTGGAAGGACCAGGGAGCCCTTGAGGACTACTGTGTTAAGGCATGACAACCCTGCAGCTTAGCTAGACTTCCACTGCTGTTTTATTGCTAGTGAAAAGAGGGAAAAGTTTAGGAACTTGCTTGAGGCAATGAACTGAAGGCCTGCCTGATAGGGACACCCAGCTATTGACCCCCTGGGTCTGTGCCCCTTCCCCCTCTCCAGGTTAACCAGGAGGCATCTGTACCTTCTCTGCCATGAAAACTCTTCCATCATTCTCCAGTTGCCCCATTGTTTCCCCCTGAAGACACCCATCAGATTTCCCTTTAGCACCGAGATCCAAACTTGGGGAGATAGTCTATAAGATTTTGAATTTCTCTTCAATCACTCCTCATCTGAGAACATCTCCAGGGGATAAATGACTTACAGAGGAAAAGTGTGCCCATCTGATTACCTCGGAAGCTCTAGAAATCCCCTAAACATCAGGGCCACTCTGTGCCTCAGTGTCCTTCTGTTGTGAGGCTAACTCACATGCACACCATAAACGAAAAAGAAAGCAGGGCATTGAAGAGTGAGCATAAAGGTACCATGGTCGTGTGGGTCTCACTGGTTCTGCTGACTTGGTCAAGAAAGGGCAGTAGACTCCGCCATCTTCCTCCATCCCGCCCGCGCCTGCCCAGCCCCTGAGACTGGCCAGAGACAGCGCGGCCGACTCTGCCATTTTCCTCCATCCCGTCCACGCCTGCACAGCCAGAGACCATCCTGAGACAGTGGCTGACTCCAGCGGCCTCCTGGATCCCGCTCCAAGCTCTCCCAGCGAGAGCGAATTTACAGGACCCTCCAGGCTTCCCAGATCAGTGAGAGTGTGGTGAGTCTGAGGGAGAGCCTTTGGCTTCTTCCCACGTGCACTACGCAGATCCCTGTCCCCAACCCCTCCAAGCCAGTGACTGGCCTGAAACCTCAGGACCCACTCACCAACACCTCCCTGGATCTCCTGACCTAAAGCCCACTGTTTGAGTGGGAATTTCCCCGATTCTCTGGGCATCAAAGGTCAGTGAGTGTAGAACTCCAGGCCCGTCGTGCCTGAGATACATTTCCCAGGGATTACCTGCCTGCCACCCCCCGTGGCCCGGTGACAGCTCCAGGCACACTGTGCCAGAGAAACATTTCCAGGTGATTACCGGTCCCACTCCAAAGCCCCAGACCCAGTGCAGGTCGGCCTGGAGTGAGAACTCCAAGCCTGCCACGCTGGAGGGACATTTCTCAGCAATCCACGGTCCCACGCTATGGACCGAAACCCAGCACAGCTTGGCCTGTGAGTGAGGGCTCCAGGCCCACTACGCCAGAGGGACCTTTCCCAGCCTTCTTGGGATACGGCCTGTAGACCTGGACCCAGCACAAGCTGGCTGGCTCAGTACAGCCTACTCAGTGAATAAGATTATCCACTATCCTTTTGTGAGCCCAGAAGACCCACCAAAGCCCACCTGGGGAACGACCTGCCTGACACAGGAGGGCTGACCCTGGGAACCAACAGAGGGGAACCAAAGGAGCTGCAGCAAAAAAGGAACTGAACACAACAGCTAGACCCAGGATAGGCTGGGTCTACCTGGAAAATCTCAAACTTAAGAGACTGGCACCCGAATCTCATAACAAGCTAAGGTTATAGCTGCACCAAAGCTCTACACCAAAGGTCAAAGATCAGTGCTATACGAAATGACAAAGAGAAGGGGAAAAATGCAATTCCAGACCTCGAGTCCATCAGGAAGGGCAGAGAACACTAGCTCAGCTGCAACGAATGAACTAACAGATACAGCAGCACAGGAACAACAGCAGAAAGCTATAGAGGAAGTAAAATGAGAAGTAATTCCCCAAATTAAAAAAGAAATATTTGAATACATAGCATCTGAAATAAAGAATGAATTCCAGAAACATTGGGTGGAAAAATGATGCTCACCCAGAACAAGTGCAGAGAGCACTATTCCAGCTGATATATATGAATTAACAGCATCTGAAGCAAAGAAAGAACATCAGAAAGATCATGAGGAACTCAAAGCAGAAATAAGTTCTGAAATCAAAAAAGAACTTTTTGAAGTCATAGGATCTGAAATACCGAAACAAGTCCAGAAATATACAGAGGAAATATACAAGTTCCAATCCAACTTGGAAGAAACACAGAAGAAAAAGAATTAATAACTACCTCTAAAGAAGACATGGATAAAAAAAATTGAGGAGATCAAAAATATGATGGATTTCTTGAATGAGCAATACTGAAAAGAAATAGAACACATGAAACACAGTCAAAGAGATATAGAAGAACTAAAAATAGCAATCACGAGTCTACAAAACCGTCTGAGTGAAAGCGAAGACAGAGTTTCAGATCTTGAAGATGCCGGAGCAGCTAGTGAAAAGGTGAGAAAGGATCTCTTAAAAACAACTAGAATGCAGGAAAAAATAATCCATCACCTGCAGGATGACGCCAGAATGAACAATGTGAGAATAATTGGTATCAACGAGAATGAAGGAGTCAATACAAATGACATAAAAAGAATTTGGGGAGAAATAATTGCAGAAAACCTCCCAAATATGAGGAAACAATCCAACATTCACGTCACCGAAGCATACAGAACACCAAATAACCTCACCCCAAGTAGAAACACACCAAGACATATAATAGTTAAGATCGCAGAAATCCAACACAAAAATAATATACTGAAAGCTGCTAGAGAGAAGAAGGAGCTCACATTCAAAGGAAAACCCATCAGAATTACAGCCGACTTCTCTACACAAACAATGAAGGCAAGGAGAGCATGGAGCAGAGTTCTTCAAGTCCCACACGAAAACAAATTCCAGCCCAGACTCCTATATCCTGCAAAACTCTCTTCCAAGTTTGATGGAGAAGTGAAATACTTCCATGACAAAGAACAACTAAAGAATTTCATGATGACAAAGCCATCCCTTCACAGGCTGCTGAAAGAGGTTCTAGAGAGAGACCACAATGGCCAGAACTCCATGCAAGAGAATGGAAGGAACCCACTAAACAGGACAGTCAATTAAACACAGGTTACAAAGGAGTAAACAATACCAGGTAAATATCATGACAAACATAAGTCAGCACATTTCAATTATAACCATAAATGTAAATGGACTCAATTCTCCAATTAAGAGAAATAGACTGGCACAGTGGATTAAGAAACAAAATCCAACAATATGCTGTATACAAGAAACACACTTAACACAAAAGGACATTCATAGGCTCAAAGTCAAAGGATGGAAAACAATACTACATGCCCCAGCACCTCAGAAAAAAGCAGGAGTAGCAATTCTGTTCTCAGACAGTCTTAACTTCAAACCAAGAATGATCAAACGACCCAAAGAAGGCCACTATATATTGGTCAGGGGAAAAATTCAAGAGCAAGAAGTAACACTCATAAATATCTATGCACCAAACACAGGAGCACCCAACTATGTAAGACAAATCTTAAGGGACATGAAAAACTTAATGCCTAAGAACACAATCTTAACAGGAGACCTTAACACACCCTTATCTCAAAAAGATAGGTCAACCAGACAAAAAATTAGCAAGGAAGTAGCACAACTGAACCAGAGCTTGGAACAAATGGACCTGGTGGACATATACAAAGTGTTCCACCCAACCACAGCTGAATACACATTTTTTTCAGCTGCATGCAAGTCATTTTCCAAAATAGACCACATACTAGTCCAGAGGTCATGCCTAAGTATATGCAAAAAAATAGAAATTATCCCATGCATACTATCTGAAAACAATGCAATGAAATTGGAAATAAATGACAAAAGAAACCAGAAAAACCCGCTAAATTCATGGAAACTAAACAACAACCTACTCAGCAATCAATGGGTCGTAGAAGAAATTCAACAAGAAATTCAACAATATCTACAGTTCAATGAAATTTCAAGTACAACTTAACGGAATTTATGGGATGTGATGAAAGCAGTTCTTAGAGGGAAAATAACAGCTATAAACTCACACATTAGGAAAATGGAAAGGGAACAAATTAGCACCTTAATGTTGCACCTCTGACAACTAGAAAAAGAAGAGCAAACAAAACCCAGAGTGCAAAGACGGGAAGAAATCATAAAGATTAGAGCAGAAATTAACTCAATTGAGATGAAAAAAACAATTCAAAGAATCCACAAATCAAAAAGTTGGTTCTTTGAAAAAAAAATAAATAAAGTTGATAAGCCTCCTGCCAACCTCATCAAAAAGAGGCAAAAAAAATTCAAGTACAAGTGATAAGGAATGAAAAGGGTGAAATCACCACAGACCCACTGGAAATTCAGAAGATTATCAATAGTTACTTTGAGAATCTTTACGCTCACAGAATAGAAGACACAGAAGAAATGGACAGATTCCTTGAAAGGTACAAATTACCAAAACTGAATCAAGAAGATATTACAATTCTCAATAAGCCGATAACAGCCAACGAAATATGAAACATAATAAAAAGCCTACCGACAAAGAAAAGTCCAGGGGCTGATGGATTCACAGCTGAATTCTACAAGAAATTTATAAAAGATATAATCCCCACACTCCACAAACTCTTCCACGAAGTTGAAAAGGAAAAAGTCCTCCCAAAATCATTTCTGGAGGCAAGTATAATACCCATTCCAAAACCAGGGAAAGACACAACCCAAAAGGAGAACTACAGGCCAATCTCCCTCATGAACATAGATGCAAAAATACTCAACAAAATCCTGGCAAATAGAATACAGCAAATCATCAAGAAGATCATACACCATGACCAGGTAGGATTCATCCCAGGGATGCAAGGATGGTTCAATATTTGAAAATCTATAAGTGTAATACACTATATTAATAGATTGAAATCTAAAAACCACATGATCATCTCAATTGATGCAGAGAAAGCCTTTGACAAAGTCCAACACTCATTCATGTTCAAGGTCCTACAGAAAATTGGAATAGGTGGACTCTATCTTACCTTGATAAAAGCCATCTATGACAACCCAAAAGCTCATATAATCCTAAATGGGGAAAAACTGAAATCTTTTAAATCAGGTACAAGACAAGGATGCCCTCTATCACCCCTCATATTCAATATAGTGCTGGAATCCTTAGCAACCACCATTAGAAAAGAGGGAGAAATAAAGGGAATAAGAATAGGAAAAGAAGAAGTTAAATTATCACTATGTGCAGACGACATGATACTTTACTTGGAAGACCCCAATAATTCCACCAAGAAACTACTAGAACTGATAGGGAAATTCATTAGCATAGCAGGATACAAAATCAATACGCAGAAGTCAATAGCATTCCTCTACACAGATAACAAACACACTGAAAGGGAAACTATAGAAACAATACCTTTCACAATAGCACCGCGGAAAATGAAATACCTTGGGATTCACTTAACCAAGGAAGTCAAAGATCTTTTCACGGAAAATTACAACACCCTAAGAAAAGAGATTATGGAGGATTTCAGAAAATGGAAAGAT
>PVKA01009744.1:0-21417 GCA_004027165.1 Ctenomys sociabilis | reverse complement strand
CTTGGAAACACAAACGACCTAGAATATCAAAAGCAATCTTGGCCAATCAAGACAAGGCAGGAGGCATCACAATTCCTGATTTGAAATTACACTACAAAGCCACTGTGATAAAATCAACATGGTATTGGCAACAAAATAGACCTGAGGATCAGTGGAATAGATTAGAAGATGCAGAGGCATCTACGAAAACACTCAGCTATCTTATCTTTGACAAAGGGGCTACACAAGCTCGCTGGAAGAAAGATAGCCTCTTTAACAAATGGTGCTGGAAAACATGGCTTTGTACATGCCAAAAATTAAAAATTGACCCAGCTCTATCAGCATGCACTAAGTTAAAGTCAAAATGGATTAAAGATCTAAACATTAAAACAGAAACACTCAATCTCCTGGAAGAGAAAGTAGGAGGAACTCTTGAAGACATAGGGGTAGGTAAAGAGTTCATGAACAAACATATACTCGCACGGGAAGCTCTTGAAAGAATCAACAAATGGGATCAACTCTTCTTAAAGACCTTCTGCATGTCAAAAGAAATTGTCAACAGAGTGAAGAGACAACTCACAAATTTTGAAAAAATCCTAACTAATAAGCAATCAGACAGAGCACTACTGTTTAGAATATATAAAGAACTAAGATATAACAGGGCCCTCAAATTTAAAGACCCAATTCACAAATGGGCATCTGAGATGAATACATACTTCTCAGAGGACGAAATTAAAGAAGCGAACAAATATATGAAAAAATGCTCCACATCGCTAGCCATTCGTGAAATGCAAATAAAAACAACACTGAGATATCGTCTCACTCCAGAAAGAATGGCTATCATAAGGAAATCAACCAACAACAAATGTTGGAGAGGTTGTGGGGAAAAGGAAACACTTCCCCACTGCTGGTGGGAATGTAGACTGGTACAACCATTGTGGAGGTCAGTGTGGAGACTCATCAAAAGAGTAGGACTAGAAATCCCATTCAAGCCGGCTATCCCCCTACTGGGAATTTTCCCAAAGGATCTGGATACATTGCATCATAGAGATATATGTGTACCTATGTTTATAGCAGCACAATGTGTGATAGCAAAATCTTGGAAACAACCAAGATGTCCATCACATGAGGAATGGTTGAAAAAGATGTGGTATTTCTATATAATGGAATATTATTCAGCTATTAAGAATGATAAGTTTGAAGCATTTATACTGAAGTGGGTGGCACTTGAACATATACTCATAAGTGAAATAAACCAGACACACATGTGTAAATATCGTATAGTCTCCCTAGTATAACAAGCGAAAAGCAGAAATACAAAGTAAAATACAACGTACAACAAGTAAAATGAATTGAGTCAGATAAGGCAAAGTGAATGGCCTATGCTGCAGGATACTAATCAGCTTTTCTTCTGGATGGTTAACAACCTAAGATCACAAGTCAGAGTTGGAGAAATAGAAGAGCCACAAGGCCAGCCAACATTTTGGCCCTAGCCTTTCAAGGTCAGCGAAGACTCAGGACATAGGAGAACCTGTACTGCAACATCATGAAGCTCAGGTGACCTCCAAATTTTCTGAACAAGGAGATTATGGAGCCACAGAGGAAAGAGATTGAAGTTCTAAAGTGTGCCTGGGGAGAGTCATATGAAGAGAAAACTTTCTCTCAAGCTCTCACAGAGAGCAATCTGGTCAAGCATTGGCTGTGACTCATCCACATGGATGACAAAGACAAAGGAACTACAGAATAATGTACAGGACTACAAGATAAACCCTGAGAGGACTTCAATGACCACATAGGAAATATAAAGTTCTTGTGTTGGTATATAAGTCTTGATCTACCTATGTCTTAACCATCCAGCAGAAAAGTATGAAAATGAAGTATACATCATGAGCCCATAATATTAAGCTAAGCTGTAAATGGATACGGTCACCAATTTCTTTGAATAACTCACTATGGTTGTAGAATGCTGAACTGTGTTGGATTGTGGTGTCGAGTTCAAGCACCTAAGTTAGTTGAATGTCAATGGAGTGCCCACTTTTGACAGGTGTAGACAAAGGAAGGGTTGTAGAAAGAAAAAATCATGATGTGTGTATAGACAGTACGGTTGGGATAGATAACGCTGTGCTTCTACATAATTCTATGAGAGGCAAGATCTGCACTAATGGTGGTTGGACAGGATATTATGCCAGCTTTTAGTACTATGATCATCCACTAGGTAAACAATTATGGAATTTTTGATATAATTCAGGTATAAAAAAATAAGATAAGTAAGCAACTACACTCTTAATTCTCTGATAAGAGATATCTGCTAAAATAATATCTGTAAATATAATATCATGTATGCACCTTGTACAATACCAAAACGTTATGAAAATAGTTTGCAATGTATTAATTCATCGAATGTGTACGGTTAAGGTGTCTTGAAAGTGTCTGATTGACATTTGTATTTTAATAAAATAAAAATAAATTAAAAAAAATAGAAAGAACAATGGATAAGATAATATACCAATTTGGAATCCAGGGGTACTTAACACTGTGATTTAAATATATATAAACAAATTTGTATATCAGATTTACCATCATAGGAAATTTTGCCTAACTTTTCTCAAAAAGTTATAACTAGCTGGGAAAGCTACATTTAGTAAGATGTACTCATTTTAGCAGCACATATACTAAAATATATTTAATAAGAATATCCACACTAAAACCACAGCTTTATCTAACTTTTTATACGCATCATTTACTAAACAGATAGAGAATACATACTCACTTTGAGATCATATTAAATACTTAAGAAAAAAATGACTAAATATGAAGTAGTCTAAAGAGAATCCCTCCAAATCTACAGGACATTGACCTTACTATTACTGGCCGATAGAAATCTACTAATATTGCTGGTTCTCTTTAGTTTAAGACTGGGTCAGTCTCAGCCTCCATCTGGCCATGTCAGAAGCAGGTGGCTCCTTGACCCAAGCTGAGATCATTTCAGATTCCAAGAAGGTTTTCCCATTAATCAGAAAGCATTACAAACTAAATCACTGGAAACTATGTATTTTGGCATTCAAAACCATTTAAAAATATTAAAATGAAAATAAGCTTTAGTTTTATTCTTTTTTTAGTTTACTGCTCTTCTCTGGTTCAATTTCTTATTCAACTGAAAACTTTTCAAATCATTTCAGTTGCTGCCTTCCATTTTTCTTAGGCTTTCACAGATATTCTTACTATAATTCATTTGATCCTCACAATAAGCCTATGAAAACAAAGAAGGTATTATTATTCTCCTGTATGAAATGCAAGTAAATGAAGCTATTTCTTATTCACCAGAAAAAAGTTATTGGTGGAATAAATGTCAGATTATATTGAAAAACATGTCATTCTGGATATCCAACAGCATTTTTGTGACACTCACCCATCCCTCTAACCTGCCAGCACAAAGCCTATTTTGCTGCCAGGAAAGCATGCTGAAAGTTCTGGGAATTAAGACTCCCTGTGTAACAAAATACCTAATGTAATCAACTTATAAAAAAGAAAAGACTAACTTTTGTTCACAGTGTTTCAGATTTAAGTCCTTGTTCATAGGGTCTCCAGTTTCAGTCCCTGCTTGACTGATACTTTTGTTTTGGGCCCATGGCATCATGGAAGAACAGAGCAGAACTGCTCACTTCATGATCAGGAAGTAAAAAAGAGAGAGGAGCTTTGGATCCCACAGTTTCCTTCCACAGTATACTCTCAGTCACCTAAAGAGCTCCCACTAGATCTCATCTTTCAAACTTTCTAAACTCTACCTCCCAGTAGTAGCAAACCAGGAAGCAAATGTCTTGGTCACTTTCCTTGTCACTGTGACATGGTAACTAATGTAGATGCCAGAGAAGTACGGGGTTGGGGGGTGTTATTTGTTTGGTTTTATGGCTAACAGTTTCAGTCCATGATTGAATGGCTCCAAGGCAGAAACAGCATGGCAAAAGAGCATGGTAGCCAAAAAGCTACTAAACCCATGGCATTAGGAAAGGGAAGAGCCCAGGATAGAATACAACCTTTTAGGTTACAACCCTAGTGACCTGCCTCCAAGTAGGATCCACCTCCTAACAGCACATTTAACTATCAACTCATCAGGAATCCACTAATGACTATAGCAATCCTATTACCCAATTTTCTTCCACAACTCCACCACTGAGCACAAGAGATTTTGGGTGACACTCTATATCTAAATCATAATTGTAAGTCTTTAAAATGCAGGCTTTAGGGGGACTTTTAAGTAAACCAAAGCATAGGGCCAGCAAGATAGCTCAGTGGTCTAAAGTACCTGCTTAGGCAAGCTTAGGCAAAGAGCAGGGACTGTGGTTCAATCCCCAACAATACATGTTGTGCCAGCCCTGGCCCCAGGGTGGGCTGAGCTGGCCACAAAAATAAACAAATAAATAGACCAAAGCATTCATCAATAGTCCTCAGCCCAAGAAATGATAGGTTTTGGTATATAAATCTTCTGCTTGCTCCCCCACAGTGGGATAAAACTCAGGCATATTTTCTACACTGCCCCTCACTGTTCTTCAGCAGGTTTAGGTCCTGGTATCAACTTGCTTTGTCCTTTTCTCTTCCCTATATCACCTTCCAACTTCCTTCCAGTACTGTATTACCTTCATCTCCAGTAATTTACATTTAAATCTTTGTCTTGGAATTGGCTTCTGTGAGAACCAAAAGTAAGAGAATCTTTCATTCAGAAAAAATGCTAGCATATCTTGTGCAATTTCTACTTACTACTTAATGTCAGAGATAACTCATTATGTTTTTGCTCTTCTGAAATGTAAAATGTAAGTAATGAACATATTATTTAGTGAGCACCCTCAGTGTGCATAGCTGCATAGTGATGGTCTTCTTGATAATAGAATACCACAAAGCAGTACTAAACAAGCAACTGCAGAAGGAAAAATAAGAATAGACTATTTAAGGTTAGTATTTACAGCTGGAAATATTGAGGGTGGAGTCATGGATGGGTGCAGAATTCCTGTTATAGGTGCCCCAAATAAGTTTTGTATACCGTGTATACTTACCAGTGCAGCACAGTTTGTGGCTCCAAGGGATGCTGTACACTACAAGGCAGTGGCTCTAATTTCAGATGAAAATTGAAATACTCAACTGGGTTTCCACCTTCAGGAGAAACTGGCCTTTCCCTGAATACCTCCTGTAAAAATGATGTCCTAGCCTGGGAAAATATCTCCCGACTCCCTGTAAGAGCAGAATGAAGTCTAACTCCAGACTACCCAGCTCCACAAATTGCACCATTTTTGGAGGAAATTAAGAAATGTTTCTTCTGCCTTTTATTCCCTTCAAGATGATTTGCAACCATTCATTGTGCATTACTTGCAATAACCCTATGAGAAAATGCAGGCAAACCTGAGAGATTTGTGGATGGGTTACTCAGTTGAAATTACCCCCTTGCAGTATCCCCACACCCTTCTTTGGCCAGAAGTCCCTGAAAATCATAGCAAATCTTCCTTTGAAGTGACAAGACAATGGAAAATAGTTCAAAGGATCTTTTATATTCTAAAAGAATTTAAGATCTTCCTTCACCACTCTGTATTTTAAATAGCTTTATAAAGACTTTGGGGTTATATTTATGTTACTCCTTCTGCTTTATGTCTATGTTTTAAAAGGCCAAATCCATTATGAGATAAATAAAGCTTAGCCCCAGTAAATTTGACTCTGAGTTTTTGCAATGCATGAATTCTGCTTCTGAGCCCATTGTTTTTCATCTCCAGTGGGATATCATCATCCTCCTGTCTAAATAAACGAATAAAATATAAAAATGGTGGCAAAGAACAAAGGATAAAATGGGAAACTAGGTAAAATGATGAACGTGCTCATTTGTTCCATTATACCATATATACAGAGTCTGCCTCAAAATTAATATATGCTGAAACAACAAAACTTGCATAACTATGTTAATACTAAATTTACTGAGGCATCATGAGGTTAATACAAGTTACTGTGGCCACTACAATTACAGGAGATGCTCCAATTGCTGTCCATTCACTTCTAGACATTTATTAGTATGGCAAAATGCTCAAGTGCATATGCAGTATTGGCAAATTCTCCACATATTTTTTTTATTCCTCAAATATGTGTGATAAACTGTATTTTTAAAAAATACTGTGGCAAGAAGAAAAACAGAAGGAAAAAAGCAGTTAAAATAGCAACTGAAAGAGAACAGTCCTTGTTCTTTCTCATGTATATTCCATAAAGTGGCCAGTGCAGAGCCAAGAGTTCTCGTTCAGTAATAACAAGAATACAGAAAGTTAGAGCCGGGCGTGGTGGCGCATGCCTGTAATCCCAGCACTCAGGAGGCTGAGGCAGGAGGATTGTTGTGAGTTCGAGACCAGCCTGAGCTACAAAGTGAGCTTAAGGCCAGCCTGAACTGCATAGTGAGACCTTGTCTCAAAAAGACAAAAAAAAAAAAAAAAAAAAAAAAAGAATACAGAAAGTCATCAGGGTCTTATGTGAGCTATGCTTCTCACCACAAACCAATCTCTCATTGTTTTTGAATTTCACATTCCCTATTGGAAGCCAACTTGGCTAGAAATGGGAGATTATAGACTAATGGTTTTCAAGGAGAAAATTCCTTTTCATGCAAAATAAATTGAATTTGAATTTTCAGCATGTTAGGAGAATGTGTACTGTAATATGTAATTCAGTTGTGTCCCAATTTTTCTGATCAAGAAGATTATGGAGCCACAGAGGAATGGGATCGATGATGTATAGTGTGCCTAAGGAGAGGCACACAGAGAGAAAACTTTCTCTTAGGCTATCACAGACAGCAAATTGGTCAAGCAATGGCTGTGTCTCATCCACATGGCTGACACTGACAAAGGATCTACAAACTGTGGTACAGGGTTTCAGGATAAATCCTGAGGGGATTTGACTGACCTTATCAGATACAAAAGTTACATTTCTTGTTATATAGGTGTTGTTATATCTTTGTCTTAACCATCCACCAGAAAATGTATAAAAACGAGATATAAAAAGTAAAGTCATCTTAATATGCTGAGCTGTAAAAGGCTCAAGTCAACAACTTCTGACATTGCCAGTCCTATGGAAAACCCACTGTTATTATGGACTACTGGACTATATTGGAATATTTTGCTGAAATCATGCATCTACAATGTTTAAATGACAATGGAATACCCATCTCTGACAAAACTAAAAACAAAAGGGGGGGACACAAATGAAGGACCATTATGTATCTGTATATCAAAATAGGATAGATACGCAGCTACTTTCTCTTAATTCAATGAATAGAAAGATTTGTACTAATAGTCTTTGTGGACAGGCTATCATGTCTGCATCTTGTACTATGAATAACCACTAAGAAAACAATATGCAATGTATTAATTATTGAAACTGTCTTATTAATCAGTTTTGAAATTGTCTCATTGCTATTTGTTTCTCAATAAAATTATTTTTTAAAAAGAAATGTCAATGTGTAAGGCTGATTTAAAAGTGGTGTTTGGGAGGGGAAGAAAAATAGCAGAGCAAAAGTGGGCTGCAAATTGCAGCCTCTAAGATCTGGAATTGACATGCCTGTAAAACAACAACTTATGAAGAGAAAGAGAAGGGGAGCTCTAGGAATCAATAAAAAAACAAGTAGGAAAGCTAGAAATCACAGAAAAACTGGTGAAATGGAAGCCAATGCAGAGAAAAATAATGAGATAGTCTGGATAGTGTGGATTATAGGAAAGAAGACCTGTCTCCACAAGCACAAGGCAATCCCAGAGAGGGCAGCAGTGTCTGAGACAAACAACAGGTGAGCATCACTAAACCCAAAGTAGGCCCATGACTGTAGTAAACTATAAGTACTACAGTGTGGCATTTCACTCTGAAAGAGACTCCTTCAGAATGGCAACTAATGGGGAAGAAAGCCTCTGTAGCATCCACCATATTTTATACTGATATATTAGGAAGCATTTATTTATTTATTTATTTATTTATTTATTTATTATGGTGCCAATTATTGAGCTCAGAACTTTGTGCTTGCCAGATACGCACTTCTGTTGCTGAGCTATTTCCCCAGCCCCCATCAGGAGGCATGTTTATAAAGCGCTTACCAAGACTGAGCTATTCTGAAAGTCAGAAATCAGAACAATAACACTTCAGTGTTTCTGGGGTCACATTGCAGCAGTGACTTGATGAGAAATAGCACAAAAGACAGTCTTGAAGAGGTGAGGGAGAGTCACAGGCTCTCTGAGAACTTTAACCATTAGCTTAGGCTATGGAGGACATAAGGATTCCACTTCTCTGGTGAGAAGCCAGGATAATCACATGTGGCTTTCTGAGGCTCTGGACCTAAAAGTTCTGTGATTAAGTTTAGTGGACTGCTTTGTCCCTCACACTGCCTACTTCTAGAACTCAGTGGTCTGTCAGCTTTCTCTGCCAACATGACCTGAGATACGCCTTAGCTTGGACATTTGAAAAATCCCAGGACATATGAACAGAAGGGCCTCTGGAGCAAGTAGAGCACCTCACAAGTCCACAGGCTACAAAGCTCATTAGGGGGAGCAGTGGCTTGGGCTGCAGAGAAGGGCATAAACACTAAAAGTCACTGGAATGAGACAGACAATACACTATTGACTGACCCTGCCCAGCTGAAAAGGCAGGGAAGGACTCAGCATTCACATAACAAAAATTGGGTTACTGAAAACAGAATAGCCCCCAGTTGTAGTCCAATAAATTTCCGCCATATCTGGTGGATTCCAATGTCACAGATCTTGGAGAGAAATTACCCACCTAAATATCTTTTCTTTTTTCTTTTTTTTTCAGTACTGGGGATTGAATTCAGGACCTTGAGCTTGCCAGGCAAACACTTATTCTACTGAGTTATCTCCCCAGCTCCCACCTAAATATCTTAATGAGGAAAAGATTTAAAACTTACTTCTATTTTCCTTTGGGAGGTTTTTTTTCTTTTTTTTGAATTTTTGTGTTTTCCCTCCCATCTGCTCTTTGTTTTATACTTTATTCTTTTTTTTTTTTTTTTTTTTTTTTTTTTTTTTTTTTTTTTTTTTTTTTTTTTTTTTTTTTTTTTTTTTTTTTTTTTTTTTTTTTGTACTGGGAATCAAATCAGGATCTTATGCTTGCCAGGCAGGCATTTGTGCCATTGAGCTATATCCCAGCCCTATTTTCCTTTTTTTGTTCTTGTTCATTTTTTTCGGTTACATTTACATAATTCTAATTACTTTTTTATTCTTAAATTAAGTATCATTTAATTTTTCTCGTCTTTATTTCCTTTTCTTTTTTCAAGTTTTACCTCTTCCATTTCCCCTTCCACACCACCTCCATTTTTATCAACAGTATTAACTCTATTAATTTTTAGCTATTTAGTTTATATAATAATTGCTAATTTGTTGTGCATTGTTAATGATGGGATACTTCTGCTCTTAGATAACTTACTCTATGTGAATATTTGACTTTATTACTGTTGTTGATTTCTTTTCTAATATTAATGGTGGCATAGCTGTCACTTTTTAATTGTTTTTTATTGCATGCTGATATCCAGTTGTGTTTGTAGTGACTGTGATTTGTTTTCTCCTTTCTGAGTAGAGTATGGCTAAAGTTAGAACTTCTGACAAGGCCACAGAATTCCTTGGTTGTGCCTTTTCATAAACAGCTGTCTTCTTCTGTGACAGAAGTGACTGATTCACTGGAGTTGTCATAATGTTGGCATCATTTCTCCAGAAGCCTTCTTCTAAAGGTAATGCAAACTGGAGGGGACTCCTTTTTCTCTTGAGAAGACAATCAAGGAATATGTGTCTACACTAGCTAACATGGAAGTAGAGAGTGAGTCCTTAATATGCTCATGCAACTTCAGAAGGGACCTGGTGCTTTCAGGGCCCAGACTGTCACTGTAGGGAAGATGTGAAGCCTTTGCTTTAGTGACTCTACTGGAGACAGCAAGGCAGATAGTGCTTATCAATGAAGGGGTCAGCCTCAGAGAGCACAGCCAAGTTCACAGTCTTCAGGAGATGGCAGCAAAGACAGGCTTTGCTGATCTTCAATTTAGTCTTTAGAAACATCTTGAGAAGGGAATCTTAAAGATAGATGCTTCTTATATTGGCTTTCCCAGGACTGGGATAAAATACCTGATATCTACATCTTAAAGGTATTGAAGTCTATTTGGCTTACAGTTTCATAGCTTGGCAGAAAGGCATAATGGAGTAAAACTGCTCATCCCTTGGCAGCCAGGAAACAGAGAATAAATAGAGGAGCTGGGCATAATGCACCCTTGTAGGTCACACCCTTGGTGACCCATCTTCACTCAGGCTCAACAGCACATTCAGCCATGTACTCAGCAAGGGATGAATCCACTCATAAATGTATCACCATGATGGTCCAGTCACCTTCCAAATGCTCATCTTTAAACATAGGAGTGGGGACAGTCTAAATCTAAACTTTTACTTTCAGTGTGTGAGGGCTCTTGGGATTATGATATGAATGACACAGATACAGATATACAAATCACAAAAAGAAAGAAAATACTTAAGAGAATTGTAGAAAGTGACAGGGAAGCCATTAGTATCAAAGAACCCAAAGCAAAGTATACATGTAAGTAGGAGAGCAGCTAAACAAAAGGAAAAAATAAAGAAATAAGCATTGGAGAAATAATGCAATGAGAGGACTCAGTAAATCACCTAAAATAATGTCTCTCAATGACAATAGTCTTTAACACTCAAATGAGACAGACTGGCAAACTGAATCAAATACTACAATTGAAGAATAAGTTGCCTGCAAGACACACACTTATTACAAAACAAACCACATAGATTGAAAGTAAAACAATGGAAAATGATGTGCAATGCAACCATAGCCCCAAAGCAAGCAAGATTAGCTATCTTATTTTCAGACGCAGAAGACCTCAAGTCAAAACTAACCAAAAGAGACAAATATAGCCATTATGTACTGTTAAATGGAACAATTCAACAGGAAGAGATAACAATTGTAAATATATGCATAAAATATTGATGTACCTAATTTAATACTTATTTATTTTTCTTTTTGCAGAACCGGGGATTGAACTCAGACCCTTGCACTTGCCAGGCAAATGCTTATTCCACTGGGCCATCTCCCCAACTCCTGATGTACCTTATTTAATAAAACAAAAACTACTGAACAGAAAAAGGACAGATCTATGCAATAATAACAATGGACTTCAATATCTTACTATAACAAACAGATTAACTAGGTAAAAAATAAAGAAATATCAATTTAGAACATATCACTGTGCCAGGCATAGTGGTTTACACCTGTAATCCCAACACTCAGGAGGCTGAGGCAGCAAGATTCTGTGAATTTGAAGGCAGACTGGGCTACATAAGGGAGTTCCAGACCAACCTGCTCTACACAGTGAGACTCTGTCTCAAAATAAATCACCAAAAATGAACTTAACAACTTTCTTTTCTTTCTTTCTTTCTTTCTTTCTTTCTTTCTTTCTTTCTTTCTTTCTGTCTGTCTGTACTGGAGATTGAAACCAGGAGCCTGCTTTTGCAAAGCGGGCACTTATGCCTTCTCCCCAGTCCCAGCTTAACAGATTTCTATAGTGTGTCATTCAACAACAACAACAAAATATGCACTTTTATCACAAGCACGCATAATATCTTCTAAAATTAACTACATCTTAGAACATAAATGATAGTTAAATAAATACAAAAGAATTGAAATAATCCCTTGAAGTAATAACTATCAGATCACATGCAAAGAAACTAGAAATCAGTAGTAAAATAAAGCCACAGAATCTGCAAACACACAGAGGTTCAGTGGTACACTATTGCTTAATCAAAAAGTCACAGACAAAATCAGTGAAGAAATTAAAATTTCCTAGAATCAAATGACAATGGTAGTACAACATACCAAACTTATCTATGGAACACAAGGAAAAGATTCCTAAGAGGGGGATAAGAGGGGGCTGGCCAGATAGTTCAGTGGACCAAACTGCCTGCTTAAGAAGACTCAGGGACCGGGGTTCCCTGGCGTGCCACGCTGGCACCACCCCTGGTGTGCGATGAGACTGCCATTGAGACTGGGTATGGTGGTGCATTCCTGTAATCACAGCACTTGGGAAGCTAAAAAGAGAATCACGAGTCCAACCTGTGTAGTGAGACTAAGAGTGAAGGTTATATAGCTGTGAATGCCCACAATATAAAAATACAGTGATCCCAAATAAAGAAGCTAATGATGCACCTCAAAATCCTAAAAAATAAGAACAGTACAAATCAGGAATAAGTAGAAGGGAAGAAATTACAAATATCAGAGCAGAAACTACTGAAATTGAAATTTAAAAAAATTCATAAGATCAATGAATCAAAAACTTGTTTCTTTGAAAGATAAACAAGAATACTAAACCCTTAGCCAGAACATTATTATGCCTTAAAATAAGGAAAGAAAGAAAAGACTTGTACTTGTACAACTAGAAATTAAAAAGGTGAAGCAATGTCACAATTCAGAAGATTGTAACTGTTAATGGTTTGTAGCTAGACGTGCCACTAAAGTCTCTTTCGTCCATAGGTGGGGCATTTCAGAGATAGCTGGATCTAGGGTTTGTGATATTAGCATTGTTTTTTCCCTTTTGACAGATCTTGCCTTACCTTGGTGCTTCACTTTCACATCTTTCAGCCTGCCCACCACATCCACAGACAGCATTATGGATCAGGCAATCTGTGAATGGGGCAAAGGGCTGCCACTGACCTGAACGTGTCAGCTGGCCTGCTCACCAAGACTATGTCCTTCATGTGTGTGGTCAGCAGTTCCTTATCTGGGGTTTGGGCAATGGGTCTGGAATGTGAACATCATGTGTTGCATGCCCATTTCATATAGCACAGCTGTCAATTCTAGATAGTGACTGCCTCCAGCAGTTCACCTGACTGCCCCAAAGCAGGTGAACCGCTGCCATCAAACAATATCTCAGTTTGATTATCTGCTTCTAGGGCAATTTTCTGCATATCTTACAGAACCCAACTCATAGAAGGTGCTGACTATTCTGGCTATTTGAGACATCTGTGGCTTAACTGTGTGCTATCAGCCCCACTGACCCACCTGTAGAAATAACACACTTTCACCCACTATCTGCTTTAAGTGTTTTTCCAGCTTCTGCATTTCCATGGCTGTGTAAGTCATGTATGCTGTGTGCCAGGTAGAGAAAAGCAGCCCTCCCAGTCTTCCTTGTTCGGCTAGGGGTCCTCTACCTCCAATTTTGAGGAACAGCCTGCTTAGCATGCAAAACCAGAGGATTTTTGTTTAATATGAGGAAACATTTATTGACCATGGTGTGATTTGAACTATTCCCAGAAAATGAAGGCATCCAACAGCCTGTGTGTTCAATACACTAATGCGGTTCCATCTTGCTTTGGCAGACTAAAATTGGAACAATACAGATGTTCAGTTGGGTTTGGCCAGGAGCTATAGTTTGTCAGTCTTTGCCAGAGAAAATTCAGTTTTGTTCTTTTCAAAATCTTCTATTTTTTTTCTATTTTTTCTTCTTTAGTAGTTTCTGCTCTTATTACTTTCCTTTTTACTTTTTAGGTTTAATTTTTTTCTATAATTTCTTGAGCTAGATACTTGGATTCCTAGTCTTTTTGCTTCTCTTTTCTTAGGTATTAATTTAAGGTAAATAAATTTTGTTTAAGCACTGCTTTATGTAAAAAGACTTCAAAATGTTATCAGGCTATAAAGTCCTAACTTGTAATAATAAAAAATAAAATCAGAAGAGAAGATTTTTCTTGGAAAAAGTTGTGAATAATGACGGAGACAAAGCATGCCACTTTTAGCTCTAGAAAGAACACTAAAGAGCACTTAGCCAAACTTCTCATCTCTCTTTTTTTAAATAATTTTATTGAGAAACAAACAGCAATGAAAGTTTCAAAACTGATTAGTAGGACAGTTGCAATAATTACTACATTGCATACTGTTGTCTTAGTGCAAACCCAGAGGATTTTCCCAGGAATTTTGTCAGACACTACACTTCTGGAGACATTTCTAGAGGAGGTAGCAGCTTCCATGCCTCACAAAGCAGCCAGCAGGTGCTCAAGGTCCTCCTCCACCTGATGCCCTGGTCTACTTGCCAGACAAGGCCATCCACCTCTTGATTTACACATAGAAGAGAATGAAAAACAGCCCAGCAACCCACCCTATTGCCTCATGGTGTGGGGATGAAATTTGTCTATCACTTCTTCTTTTATTTATTTTTTATTTTATTGAAGTACAAATATCAATCAGACAGTTTCAAGACACCTTAACAAGACAGATTCGATAAATTAATACACTGCAAACTGTTTTCATGATGTTTTGGTATCGTACAAGGTGCATACATGATATTATATTTACAGATATTATTTTAGCAGATATCTCTTATCAGTGAATTAAGAGTGTAGTTGCTTATCTTATTTTTTTATACCTGAATTATATCAAAAATTCCATAATTGTTTACCTAGTGGATGACCATAGTACTAAAAGCTGACATAATATCCTGTCCAACCACCATTAGTGCAGATCTTGCCTCTCATAGAATTATGTAGAAGCACAGCGTTATCTATCCCAACCATACTGTCTATACACACACATCATGATTTTTTCTTTCTACAACCCTTCCTTTGTCTACACCTGTCAAAAGTGGGCAATCCATTGTCATTCAACTAACTTAGGTGCTTGAACTCAACAACACAATCCAACACAGTCCAGCATTCCACAACAATAGTGAGTTATTCAAAGAAGTTGTCGACCATAGCCATTTACAGCTCAGCTTAATATTATGGCCCCACGATGTATACTTCATTTTTATACTTTTCTGCTGGATGGTTAAGACCTAGATAGAGCAAGACTTATATACCAACACATGTACTTTATATTTCTTATGTGGTCAAGGCTTTCTAGACATACCTGGGATCCAAACAGACTGCTTCCCAGTCATTCTTGTCCCTCTAAGCTGCCAGAAAGTTGGCTACAAGTAGCCATGGTGAGGCCAGGGATGTTCATCAGACATTCCCCAGGGCTCTGGATTGCTTTCAGGTGCTGTTTCCACAGCCTCTAGGGAACCAATCACCTCAATATCCTATTGACTGCACCAGTTGTTGGTCTGCTGGGGGTGTGTGTGAAACTTAAGGAACACATGTGTGCAAAACATTAGCAACACCAGCAGGTAACATGGGGCAGAACAGAGCATAAGAGCACAAAAGTATATTACCGGACATATGCACATAAAATTGAAGAAGAAAAAAGAGAAAGAAGTGTATAAGAAACTAAGAGAAAAGTACAAACAATTGAAGAAGACAAAACAAGTCAAAACATTAACTGCTTCTTTCCACAGACCAGCAGAAATGCACATTACAGTTGCCCAAACCATTATGCTTACATAAGTAGATAAATCTCTTTCCCCCACTCTCTTTCCTGTCATTCCCTTCAACTCAGTCACTCTTTCCTTTGAATAAGTTCATTCCTATTTACCAGTATCTATTGTACCCTTCAGACTCCATTTTTCTTGGAAGAAAACACTATGATTGCAACAAATACTGTGAAATTCATTCACATTGCTTTGTTAAGTGAAATTTTGTATCACTTTTAATTTTTCTGTTTTAATTCTAGTTTGTACTCTCTTTAAAAAACAAAGAAAAAATTTAAAAAGAGCACAAAAGCAAAAGCCACCTGCATTTTATTGTATAATTCTTACATAGGTTGCTGTCTCATATTTGCATTCTTACATAGCACTGGAATCAGCACATGCATATATACCTATTCTAAGTCATGACTAAATAACTATATCCCACTGTGTACCTGCTCTAGATAAGTGGAGTCACATTCTCAGGTATGCTTAGACCCTTTGAGCTTTGAGGCAGATTGAGTAGTTCCCCACACGTGGAACCTGAAGAGACCCAGAATACCCAAAATAATCCTGAGCAAAATGATCAAAGGAGGAGGGATCACAATCCCAGGTTTCAAATTGTTTTACATACCTACAGTGATTAAAGCCAGCACAAAAACTGATACTGGCACAAAACTGGATATGTAGATCAATGGAATGGAACTAAAGATGTAGAAACAACTCTATGCACCCTCTGCCATCTGATCTTTGACAAGGGGAACAGAAACATATGCTGGAGAAAAATGTAACTTCTATCATACATGGTGCTGGGAAAATTGTTTATCCATGTAAAGAAGAATGAATCTAGACCCATATCTGCCACCTTGCACTAATACCCAGATATTAAAACAAAGCACTGAATCTTCTGAAAGATAAGTTAGTTACAACTCTTGGAAGATATATGCATAGGCAATACTTTTCTGAACAGTACACAAGTTTCACAAAAAACTAACACAAAAAATCAACAAATGGGATCATATCAAATTAAAAAGCTTCCTCAGAGCAAAAAAAAAACAAACAACAAAACAAATATACAATTCAATGAAGGAAATATTTGCTAACTAATCCTTGATGATAGCTATTCTTTCTGGAGTAAGGTAGCATCTCAGTGTTTTCATCTGTATTTCTCTAAAGGCCAGAACACTAATATCTAGGAAATACAAAGAATTCAAAAATAGGTACCCCCAAATAAAATCTCCAAGTTTTTAAAATGGGCACTTTAAATGAATGAAAACTTTTCTTTTTTGTGGTATTAGGGATTGAACTCAGGACCTTGAGCTTGGCAGGCAAGTGCTTATTCTACTGAGCTATCTCCCCAGCCCTGAAAACTCCTTAAAAGAACAAATAGTCAATAAGTACATTAACAACGTGTTCGTGGCCAGAAAGAATGGCTGTCATCAAGAAATTAAAACACAACAAATGCAGACAAGGATGAATGAAGAAGTAAACCATGTACATTAATGATGAGAATCTAAAGCAGTACAAACACTGTGGAAATCAATATGGAGATTTCTCAAAACATTAAAAGTTTTATCTAACTCAGCTATACTACTTTTGAGTATCTTCCTGAGAGTTAAGGACATCATCTTACAGTGATGTATGCATACTCATGTTTGTTTGTTTGTTTGTTTGTTTTTGTCTTTTTTGAGACAGGGTCTCACTATGCAGTTCAGGCTGGCCTTAAGCTCACTTTGTAGCTCAGGCTGGTCTCGAACTCACAACAATCCTCCTGCCTCAGCCTCCCCAGTGCTGGGATTACAGGCATGCGCCACCACACCTGGCTGCATACTCATGTTTATGGCAAGACCATTCATGATAGCTAAATCTTGGAAGTGGTCTATATGTGTATCAAGAGATGAACATATATATACATACATACACACTGGAGTATTACTGAGGTGTAAAGCATGATAAATTTGAGTCCGTTGTAAAAAGCTGAGTGCACCTTGAGACCATACTGCTAAGTGAAATAAATCAGGGCCAAGGAGATAACTCAGTAGAATAAGTGCTTGTCTGGCAAGCACAGGGTCCTGAGTTCAGTCCCCAGTACCACAAAGAGAGAGAGAGAGAGAGAGAGAGAGAGAGAGAGAGAGAGAGAGAGAGAGAGAGAGAGAGAGAGAAATCAGACATGGAAGATTAAGCACGGCATGTTTTCTCTCATAAGAGAAAATCAATGTGTAAATAACTTAAGAGAAAAATACAAAATAGATGATAGAAAACAGAGAGGTAGACTTTGTGGAGGTAGGAAAAGGCTCTAGAGATTGGACAAGAGGAAGGGGAGAAGAAGAGATGAGGAAATAAAAAGAATCAATGTGTAATACATATGTGCCAACTCATGATGAATGTATTTATTATAAATCACAAATACATACTAATAAAAATTTAATAAAAATTACAATATTGACAAATGACACAAACACTTATTGTTGAAAACATTGTAAAAAGTTTCTTGTGGAAATGGGAAGGGGATCTGGAGATGGGAGAGACAAGAAGACAAACAGGCCAAGGAGAAGTAAAAGTGATTAAGAATCCATATGTGCTGTGTGTAGTGGCACAAACCTATAGTCCCATCACTCAGTAATCAGGAAGACTGCCAGAAGTTCAGTGTCAACATAGGCTACATCATGAGTTCAAGGCAAGCCTGGACTACATAGTGAGACTGTCTCAAAAACAAAACAAAAAGCAAGGTGTGATATGTATATATACCAAGGCCCAAGATGAATGAATTAGTAATCAAGCATATACTCATAAAAAGGAAAAAGAAAAACATTTTAAAATGGGGGAAAAGTTGAGCTCATTTTGGCAACATATAAAATGAGAAAAAGTGGTATTTTGTTTATCTAAATTTTTAAGATTCCTCAGATGTAAAGCACCTAAGGCTTAATAAAATAAGGAGCAAAGTAAGAGTGGAGTAAATAGGATCTTCTACCCACAGAAACATCAATTTGAATATCTCTTCCTAGAAGAAAGTAACTTCACGAGACCTAAGGAAACTAAGTAATCAATCACAGCACTTCTTTTCTTGAAAAATAATAATGAAAGTCACAGCGAAGATAAGAATGACAAAATTACGGCAAACTTGGGCTTAGGTTGCCATGTAGTGCCAAAACAACCTCAGAGAACATACTTGCTTAGAATCTTTGTAAAGACAGACACAAACTAAACCAGACTTCTAACACTGAAATAAATACCTAATCCTTTAATGTGTGATATCAGCACATGCATCAAGCCTCAGAAAAGTTCAGGTGATGTTATGTCACAAAATGAACAACATACAGCACCAGAAATAGACTCTAGTGATGGAGATGTGAGATATCTTAGGATTCAAACTAGCTACTTATGGAAATTCAATGAACTAGAAAACTGAAAGAAAAAAATTCAGTAATCAGAGAAACTTGACAGAGAGATAAAAACAGTAGAAAGCAAAAATCCCTTGAGCTGAAACCACAATGAACAAAATTTAAAATGCAGTACAGGACACCAACCTCAGAATTTATCAAATAGAAGAAATAATCAGTGAGCTCAAAGATAGGATGTTGCGGGACCAGGGAGATGGATCAATAGAATAAGTGCTTCCCTGGCAAGCGAAAGGGCCTGCGTTCAATCCCTGGTTCCACAAAAATAAAAGATACACTGTTTCAATATACACGGTAACAGAAGAAAAAAGAGTAAGAAGAGGGCCCAGGGATATGGCTCAGTAGAATAAGCATTTGCCTGGCAGGTGCAGGGTCCTAAATTCAATCCCAGCTACTACAAAAAAAAAAGAATGAGAAAGAATGAAGAAAGCTTGCATGAACTATGAGACAGCATCAAATGAACAAATATTCATGTCATTGGAGTCATCAGCAACTTAAGAATGACAGGGTAAATTTATTCAGAGATAACAGAAAACTCAAACCAAAAGAAAGATACAAATATTTAGGTACTTGATGATCAGAGATAACAGAAAACTCAAACTAAAAGAAAGATGCAAATATCTAGGTACTTGATGATCAGAGGCCTGTTCACAGATTCATCTCAACACCAATACACTGTATATTTTAATCAAGTTTCCATCAACTGATGAATATACAATGTAGTGGATTGCCAACTGATGGTCAACTTGTTATACCCAGCTGAACTGAACTAGTGTGGTGCTGGGTGTGGGAGGCTCACCTGAGGATTGCTGTCAGCAGCATAAGAGGCAGAACTAGAGAAGGAAGCTGTGAGGAACTGTTGGTTCCCTTGGAGAACCTTGTCATGCTATCTATCCTGATGAAGTTGACTGTTATCATCAGAGAAGGAGGGGCTTGAGAATTTGTCACTTGGGATGGCTACACTTTGCAGGAGCTCTGGTCCTCATGTTGAGCACTACTCCTGGCTCCAGAGGATAAGATGGTAGACTTCTCAGTCTCCTGGAGAAGCTTGTTGCATTGGTTTTCCTGATGGGAACTCAGCTTTCTTCATCACTGGAGGAGCTTGGAACATCACTGTTGTTGAGGATGGCTGTGATAACTTTGGGGGATATTTGGTGCTTGCATAGAGCATTGCTTCCTAGCTCCAGTGCAAATCCCTTAGCCTACTAGCACAGATCCCTCATCCTGCTGCCTCAGAAGTTCTACTTCTACCACTGACCTTTGGGCCTTCCTAGTGTAGAGCCATAAAGCAAGACTGCATGAGAAATTGTCATGGAATCTAGACTTCCAATGGAACTTGTGAAAGGCATTATTATAGGCTGTAGGTTTTCACATGGATTCATGCAGGATATTATGATTCAGACCCTCAGCTGTATTCTTTGGCCTTTAGTGTGTGGACAGATTTTCTGCATTTTTTTGTATATGATTCTTTGGGTGTATATTATAAAATAATCTTATAAAATATGTGCTCTGTATTTTATTGTTCACCTTGAAAAAAACCCAAACCATGACAAGGAAAAGGCTAGATATAGATATAAATATAATGGAATAATATTCAGCTATAGATGAATTTGGGGGCATTATGTTAAATGAAATAATACAGACACAGAGATACTGAATTACTTGCTCATCTGTGTAATCTAAAAACCCTATCTCGTATAAGAGAGCAGAATAGTGGTTACCAGAAGCCAAAGAGGCAAGTCAAAGGGGAATGAGAAGAGGTTGTTCAATATGTAGTTACAGGCCTAGGGAGATAGCTCAGTAGAATAAGCACTTGCCTGGCAAGCACAAGGTCCTGAGTTCAGTCCCTGGTACCACAAAAAAAAGTAGTTACATAATACAAGAGCACTCTGGTGTACAGTATTATCAATAATACAGTGTATTTAAAAATAACTAGAAGATTTTTAATGTTTGCCACACAAACAAATGTTTGAGGTGATTCATTTGCTAATTACTCTGATTTGTTCATTTCACTATGGATAGTATGTATTAAAATGTGTCAACATACCTCATAAATTTGTACAATTATGTGCTAATTAAAAATATTAATTTTGAAAAGAAAAATGTGAAAAAGGAAGTATACATGCATACAACTGTGGGTTATATGATACTAACATAGCAAGACCTATTACAGGTTTATTTGGAGACCACAACACTTAATTAAATATAGGATCCACGCATTGGGATGGTGTTTTACAGAAGCATAAAGACACAGGACTAAATTACAAAATGGAAAGAAAACAAAGCTGTAGTATTTCAAAATAATGACACATTTATAAGAATGTGACTCTAGCCGGGCGTGGTGGTGCATGCCTGTAATCCCAGCACTCGGGAGGCTGAGGCAGGAGGATTGTTGTGAGTTCGAGACCAGCCTGAGCTACAAAGTGAGCTCAAGGCCAGCCTGAACTGCACAATGAGACCCTGTCTCAAAAAAGGACAAAAATATATATATATACACATGTGTGTCTGGTTTATTTCACTTATGAGTATATGTTCAAGTGGCATCCACTTCAGTATAAATGCTTCAAACTTATCATTCTTAATAGCTGAGTAATACTCCATTATATAGAAATACCACATCTTTTTCAACCATTCTTCATGTGATGGACATCTTGGTTGTTTCCAAGATTTTGCTATCACACATTGTGCTGC
>PVKA01009743.1:11435-67270 GCA_004027165.1 Ctenomys sociabilis | reverse complement strand
CCGTACACAGATTGGATTCCTTTTGATCCTCCTGTTTTCAGCTTCCCAAAGACTGGGCTTACAGGCACTCGGCACCATGCCCAGTCTCAATTGGCCATCAGTGTACCAAGTGCACCCTGGGGGCAGGGCCAGCACAGCATGCCAGGGATTGAAGCCTGGTCCCTGTCTCTGCCTAAACAAGTGCTCCACATCACTAGCCACTCATGATATGCAAATTAAAACAGCACTGAGATACTATCTCACTCCAGAAAGAATGGCTATTAAGAAATCAACCAACAAGAAATATTGGAGAGGATGTGGGAAAATACCACTGCTGATGGGAATGTAGACTGGTACAACCATTGTGGAGATCAGTGTGGAGAATCCTCAGAAAACTTGGATAGGAAATCGCATTCAAGCCAGCTATCCTCCTACTGGGAATTTTCCCGGAGGAACTGAAAACATCATATCATAATGATGTATGTGTACCTATGTTTATAGCAGCACAATTTGTGATAGGCAAATCTTGGAAACAACCAAGATGCCCGTCACATGAGGAATGGCTGAAAAAGATGTGGTATTTTTATACAATGGAGTATTACTCAGCTATAAAGAATGATAAACTTGAAGCCTTTATATTGAAGTGGATGCCACTTGATCATATACTCATAAGTGAAATAAACCAGACCCACACGTGCAAATATTGTATAGTCTCCCTAGTATAAGAAATCAAAAGAAGAAATACAAATAGAAAGGTATAACACAACTAAAAGGAAAGCGGGAACTTGAGGATTGGACAATGAGGAGAAGGTAAGGAGAAAAGCTGAGAAACAGAACAGGGACAAAGTCATACATTTGTACACACAAGACGGGCAAGGCAAAGATCCCAAGAAACATCAGCATGTTTTTGAAAGTAGCAGTTAAATGGCAGGATTCTCAACCCAACTATCTATATACGCTGATACCTGTGAATGAAGCAACTGCACTGAAAACAGCAATGTGTAATAGAAGGGTCATGCTTGGAATGCCTGCCATTCTTGTCTGCTAAATGCATACCTTCTATCATGACATGCCAATTATTACCATGCTGTCTCACAAATAAAAGGTTTTTTTTGGGGGGGTAATGAATAAAAAAAAGACACAAGGAAAAAAAATGTTATAGGACCATTGTGCTGCAAGGTTGCATATGGTTAGATTTCTAAATTTCTGTGTAATAATATGCATATAGAACTATTTTTTATTTTTTTTCCTTATATTATGTAAGGACATAAAATTCAATGTATCAATACTTGATGGAAAATATCTGTTTCACGTTATGCCTAAGATGTTTGATATTTAGACAGATAGAGTAAACTGAACTGAATATATTGGAGGGTAATAATCAGCTTCTCTTCTGGATGGTTAACAACCTAAGTTTGCACATAAAAAAAAAAAATTGGAGAAATGGAAGGACTACAAGGTCAGCCAACATTGTGGCCCTAACCTTTCAAGGTCAGTGAAGACTCAGGACATAGGAGAAACTGTACCGTAACATCATGTAACTCAGTTGTGCCCAAAATTTTCTGATCTAGGAGATTAGGGGGCAACAGAGGAATGTGATTGATGATCTATGGTGTGCCTAAGGAGAGTCACATGGAGAGACTTTCTCACAGGCTTTTACAGAGAGCAAATTGGTCAAGCAATGGCCGTGACTCATCCACATTGCTGACACTGACAAAGGATCTACAAAGTGAGATACAGGGTTACAGGATAAACCCTGAGAGGACTTGATTGACCTTATCAGACACAAAAGTTACATTTCTTGTTATATAGGTCTTGCTTTATCTTGGTCTCAACCATCCAGCAGAAAAGTATAAAAATGAGGTATATAAAGTAAAGCCATAATAATATGCTGAGCTGTAAATAGCTCTAGTCAACAACTTCTGTGGATAACCCATTACTATTATGGGCTGCTGGATGGTTAGAGTGTTTTGCTGAATTCAAGCACTTGTAATAATTGAATGTCAATAGAATACCTATCTTTGACAGAACTAAACAAAAAAGGGGATACAAAGGACCATTCTGTATTTGTATATACAGAACAGTTAGCATAAAAATATGCAACTACTTTTACATAATTCTATGAGAAGAAAGATTTGTACTAATAGTATTTGGACAGGATATCCTATCTCCTTCTTGTACTATAGGTAATCACTAGGAAAATAACAATGTAAAAAGTATTAATTATTGACACTACTATGAATTAACTTTTTAAAAAATAGGTATATAGCTATGTTCTTTTAATTCAATGAATAGAAGGATCTGTTCTAACAATGTTTGTAAATACAATATCATGTTTATACCTTGTAAAACAAATAACGACTAAGAAAACAATATGTAATGTATTAATTATTGAATCTGTTCTACTAATTTGATTTGAAACTGTCTCATTGCTATTTGTTCTTCAATAAAATTATGGAAAAAAAAGAATTCAGTGAAATAAAAATCAAGCGATTTAATCCTCTGAACCATCTGGCTGGGCCAATTGAGGAGCCTTTAGTATATCCAGATTTCAAATGGCTTCTTTGTGTAAACCGAGCATCTTTGATCTTGGTAAGACTGAGCAGTTGTACCAATTCTTTTTTTTTTTTTTTTTTTTTTTTGGTGCAGGGTCTCCCTATGCATGCAGCCCACATCCATAGCAATCTTCCTGCTTTTTGCCTCCCATGTGCTGGGATTACAGGCGCGCGCCACCGCGCCCGGATTGCATCGCCAGCTCAGCGCACCCGAAGGCGGGGCCGGCGCGGCTGGAGGAACCAAGGATCGAACACTGGTCCCTGCGCTTACCTAAGCAAGCGCTTAGTCCGCTGAGCTATACCGCCGGCCCTGTACCAATTCTTATATTTGGAAAACCACTCTATAGATACAGGAGATAGCTATATTTTTAATTCATGTTATGTTTAATTTATGTCAGTTGTCAATATCTAGCAATGACGTCATCTCATAGGTACTAGGATTCCACAAATCACATGACACCTTGGAAGAAAATAAAAATAATCCTATAGGCTATGAATCATTTAGCTCTGCTTTTCAAATAGTTTCTTATTAAGATAACCTACACTTCATTGACTCTGTGATCCTGCAAAGAACATGTGGGTGAACACTGCATACAGAAAGAAGCTAGATGTGTGTGCTGGTGGCCAGTTCAAGGGAACACTTGTGAAATGTGTTCAGAGATGTTTCTGAGGGTCACAGCAGATTTCAACATAGCTCACAAAAGTAAATTAGGCCAGTGTTAAAGGAATGGTTATGTCTAAGAAAGGCGTGCTGTCAGTAAACACGAAAGACTCCACAGAAGGAGCCCTGTTAGATTTTAGATTAAGATGGTTTTAAAATGTTCTTAATATATTTCTTTTATAGTTTAGTTCCCTTCTTTGGACCTCAGATTTCACAAGATTTTGAAGATCTCAAAATAATGGGTCATTTAATGATATTTTGATTTGTGATTTTTGACTTTACTCCTTGTTAAATAAGGAACTAACACCAGCTGCAGAAAGGGCCTATCAAGAGGAGGACCAGCGAGTGCTGCTGTGGCTTAGACACTGTAATTACAAAGGCAGAACCTTAATAGCTAGCCTGACAGGGTGTTAATTATGTGGGAGGGACTGTTCCAAGTGCTTTATATGAATTACATTATTTGTCTTCCTTAGAGACCCTTTTGTGCATTATTGTCATTTTAGCTTCGAGACAATTGAGGTTTCTTCCCCAAAATTTCAGTTAGTTCGTGTGGAAATTCAGATTCACACTCATGTGCTATCGTATGACAGCATTATGGATCAATACATCTTACCATTTTGAAAAACGCTTTTCAAATATCAAAACAAAGATTTCTACTCCAAACCTACTAGATCTGATTTTTGATACTGATAGCCTCAGAAACACATGCTCCTAAATCAATACAGGTGTCTGGTGGTTGAGGATTTTGCTAAGAATCCCCCAAAATTTCAGAGCAGCAAACCTGTTTCAGTGAGGAAGCTCCCTGCCAGGTGCATGCCAGCAGTGTGGCTCTGTAATGATTCGGAGCCTCCGCACTAATCCTTCACGCTCTTGACTCTTTGCTTGACATTAGTTTACGATATGAAGTGACTGCGGAGAACATGAAGCTGTTTTCCTGATGACATAGCTAACTCAGTAAGGGTAGATGCTAGGATTTGGATCTTCTCAAAGGAAAAAGTCCAGGGAATGAACTCTCTCTCTCTCTCTCTCTCTCTCCCCCCCCCCCCCATAATCTAATCACCTCCAGCATTTGCTACAGTAATGAAAAAGTAAAACAGGTGTTGTGCTACATTTAATTATGCTCATAGCTGAAGAAAAGGAAGGAAGGAGGAAAGATGGGAGGAAAGAAGGAAACAAGCAAGCAAAGGAAGAAGAAAGGAAGGAAAGGAGGGAGGGAGGGAAGGAGGGAATTAACTGAAATATGTAAGAAAGCATTGTAAATATATACAATAAAGTACTGACAGAAGAAGATACTAAGGACAATGTACTCAGGAAACTTCCTCCCATTCTTCACATGCGTGCCTGGGCTTCATGAGGGTATTACCTCTGCCCTTTGTACCTTCCCCGATGTTTCCCACCGCTTCCTGCTCCCAGATGCTGTGAGTTTGGTGCTCATCCTTCCTGTAACATTCTGCCTTGGATCCAGCTGGTCCGGACTACAACTTCTGAAGCCATGAGCTGAAAGCAACCTGCAGCTGTGTATGTCTGTTGTCTTAGTACCAGAAAGATAACTTACACTTGAGTTTGGAACTTTTGAAAAAAGTGACACAAAACTTAAAAGCATATTTTAGTTTTAAATATTGCAAAAGAGGAGTCTTTTTGTGTCTCTTGTGTTATACTTTCGGCACTTAAAGCTACAAAATATACTGCGAGAAGATGAAATGGCCTGTTAGGGACTCCGGAGGAAGGAAGGCCGGGCGCTTGGCAGTATCCCAACCTGAGTTGTTCACCAACTGGAGATGTTTGAATCATTGGAACGTTGTGGAGCGTCCCGCAGTACTTGGTAAAAGGAGACCAGTTGCGCTAGGAATTCTCACTTCAGAGTTTCAACTGCGGTCCTGCGAGGTCACGTGTAAGAGTTTCTCCCAAGCTACTTCAGGAAAAGGAGCTCAGTGCTGGAGCAGGCAGCCAAGAAGGCTCAGCAAGAAGCCAGTGCTTTCACAGAGGGCTGGGCGTCATCCACAGCCTTGGTGTAGGAAAGAAAGCCGTCCAAGTTTGAAAGGAAGGAGAACTGGGCTTTGACATAAACGGAAGGGCAAATTGTGCAGAGGCAGGATTATTGAAATCTCATTTTACTAAAACAATACTTTTGGTGCTACTCTCCTTTTTTTAAAAAACACTTTGTTTAAACATTTGCCAGGCTGGGGAGGTAGCTCAGCCATCTAAGTGCCTGCTTGGCAAGCACAAGGAACTGGATTCCATCCTGAGTGCCTCATGCTGTGCAAGCCCCTCACTGAGCCAGCCACGGAAACTGGGCATGATGGCGTGCTGGGGAAGCTGAGACAGGAACATCACTAGGAGTCTGAGCTGTGTAGTGAGACCCTGCACCATATAAATAGAAGATTTAAAAAAAAAAAACAGTTGACAGTATTCTTCATATTTATTTATTTTATTTATACTTTTAAACTCATTTTCTACCTTTTCGTGAAATAAATTAATGCCATTAATGATATCCTGGAGTTCACTTGCTCACTCATTCATTTTTTTCATTTGATTTAATTTTAAAAATCTAATCTAGTCATTGCTCTCCAACAGTTCACAGTCAGGGAAAAGGGAAAGTGGAAAGTTAATTGCAACACAGTGACACAATGGGACAAGAGGAACACTTAGAGTGTTCTCTGGGAGCCCATGAAGGGTCCTGAGTAGTCTCGGAGAGTTTGTAGCTCTCAGTGCAAGCCATCCAGTGACTTTCCAACCCAGAGTGTAAATCACTGTTCTGATGGCATAGATCAGAAAGCTGCAGCCCAGAGAGGACAGGCGGCTGCAGCTGCAGCCCTCAGCAGGCCCGACCCTGCGTAGGGCACCTAGGCTCAGAATTCCATGGGTGGATAAAAGAACGAGAAGGAAAGCAACGTGCAGAAAAAAGCAGATGAAGGCGCTGCTGCGCTCACTAAACTTTTGCAGGTTTTACACCTTTGAATCTCAAAAAAATGAATTGTTTTATGCTGGGTTCAGGGTCTCTTTAAAGTCTACAGATATGTTATCAGCAAAACCAAAGTGAAGCAAACCAAGAGTAAAAGAGAAAAGCTTTTAGAAAGCATGAGTATATTCAACACCTTAACTGTGGTTTTATATTGAATAACTCAAATATCATTAAAAATCCATAACAGTTGTATATCTGCTTTCTTTAGATGTTTGTAATCTGTTAAAGATAAAGTACATAGGAGCAAACCGAAGTCCCTAAATTATACAAACTCTTCATAGAACAATAATTTTAGTCTCAGGCCTCAGAAAGGAAAAAGCAAATGTCCAGGCACCTTTCAATAAATGCCAGACATCTTGCATCTTTTAAGCAGCTTGCAGCAGCAAGGATATTGATGTAGTACTGTCTGTTTGCTTTCCTTCCTCACATAACCTGTGTTTCATTTTGGGTGGTGAGGCGTGTCAAGAACACTAACTAGAATTTTGATTTATTAAAGCACAATTGCTGCTAGATAGCAAAACAGAATAATGGCAGTAACTTGCATCAGTGAAACAGAAATTAAAATGGAATTTGTGACTCAGTTTAAATCTCTCATTCATTCTTTCAGTGCGACTTTATTCCTCAGTGTCGCTCATTCATCCTTGGTTTTCTTCCAAAACAACATGCAATGCACCCATTCTTGTTACTGGATTACACTAGGGGCTCTTAAGTTTTCCGGTGGGAGGAACAGTCCGGGAAGCTCACCTTCTGCTGTCTTACCTGCTGCAAGGGATCAATGATGTTATTATTGATTTCAGGGAAGACTCAAACTCATCTATTTGAGAATTTTTTACATAATTTCAGGTTTTTCATATGTTTCTCCCTTATGACCTTTTGGCAGAAATCCAAAAGTAGCTGTTTGATTATCTGCAATTACCATGCGGAGCTCCTCGCTGGCTTGGCACAGTGCACGTGTTGGGGTTCAGGGTGCCACTCCCTCATCACAGGACCTGAGTCTCCCCCAAAAGAGGGCGAGTGTGTTTATTCATCACAATGCAAAATGGGAGAATTATGCAAATGCTCAGGCTGTGAGTCATCCAGACAACCAGAGTTCATCTCAGTCAAATAATCAAATCACATGGGCATTAGCCTCAAGATAATTGCAAATCTCCTTTGCAACAGCCTGCGGCTTGACATATTTAAAAAGAAAACAAGTTAGATGACCACAGACTTTTCAGAAATGAGTATTAGACTTCACTTATGTGCCATACTGTGTAAGGACAGTGACCACAGACTCCTATATACTGTGGACCATCTACTTACTCATATGTTCCAAGGGAATTTCCATGCAAATTAATTTTTAGAGTTACCAGAGCAAATATCCCCAAACTTGGTGGCTCCCAGCAACTAACGTGTCTCCTGCCCAGTTCCAGGGCCGGGAGTCTGGAATGCAGGAGGTGGCAGGCGAGGCCGAGAGGCCTGGAGACGGCCCCTGCACTGCTTGCTGCCCACAGCCAGCGTTTCTGGGTTCCTGACTGCGCACATCTCTGCCTCTGTCTGTGCATGGCCTGCCTTCTCTCCTGCCTTTGTGTTTCCCACAAGCCAACAGCGCTGGGCTGCAGGCCCCCTCTCAGCCAATGGGACTGCTTTCCAGAGACTCCTCACCACCGAGTAAGGGCAGATTCTGACGTCCTGGGTGGACAGATATTTGGATAATTGCAATTTGAAATAGTACACGTATTTGTCAACAATGACAAATTTTTATGCAGACTCTGTCTTGCAAGAAGTTTTGGTGAAGGATTTCAGGCTTCCACTCATGAGCACTTTTACTATTCTGTCCTTTGGAGCCCTAGTGGTCTAATGCAATCATCTGTGTGCTAAAAACAGGAATAAAGCCTCTTCTTTCTTTTGCTTCTTTTCCTTTTCTCTAAATTTACTTTGCCTTTTTATTTTTTATCTTTATTTATTTATTTATTTATTTATTTATTTATTTATTTATTTTTATAGGTTTAGGACAGGGTCTACCAGGTCTAAGGGTCTCACTACTTAGATCGGACTTGGGTGATCCTCCTGTTTTCAGCCTCCTGAGAGCTGGGATTACAGGCCACACCCAGGCTCGGTTGTCATCTCAGCACACCCTGCGGGAAGGTCCAGCATGGCAGGCCCGGGGATCCAATCCTGGCTGCTGTTCTCTGCCTAAGCAGGCACTTTAGTCTGCTGAGCTATCAAGCTGGCCCATACTTTGCCTTTTTATTAAAAAGATTAGTGTCTTCCTAGGAATTCTAATCTTTTGTGTGTGTGTGTGTGTGTGTGTGTGTGTGTGTAGAAACGGTGATTTAGGTCAGGCCCTTGCACTTGCCAGGGAAGTGCTTCCTCCACTGAGCCATCTCCCTGGGCCTTCTAATCTTATATTTAAAGGATAGCAAACGTTATTTTTTAGCATAATTCTCTCCAGAAACATGCCTGCAATCCAAAGCACTTGTACAACAAAGCAACTCTCCCCATAAGAGATAATAGAATCTCAGATGATTTCATCCACAACCCACAGATATTTTCATACAAATGATTATAATATTGTAATGTAATTCATAACGATGAAGAAAATATAAAATATAAAGAAAAAAAACCAAATTAACCTGCACTTAACTTGAAAATGACCCTGGCCAGTGTGAGGGAGACCAAGAAAGAGGGTCGCTGTGCAGGGTGACTTTCTCTGCCATTCACACAGTCACTGCTGTGCAGGGTCTCAGCAGAATGCTTTTATTTTGGTGCAGCTTTAGCAAGGAACTTATCTAATGGCACTTGCTTTTGTCTCCTGTGGAGGACTTGCTGGAAACATGAATTGCAGTGTTTCTACGCAGTTTTGTCACTGACACTCTACCATCTTAGGTGAGTGTCACCTTCCTACCACATTTTACACTGTTTCCCACCTTTTACACTTCCCCAATCCCGTTTGAAGTGAGGGTTTCTGCTACCTGCATACGAGAAGAGGAGATGGACAGTATCTCTGTCATAGTCTCTCATTGTCCAGGAGACGATCAGCCATGAGACAGAGACAGAGACAGACTGAGACAGAGACAGAGAGACAGAGAGAGAGAAAGAGGAGACCTCTGACTGAGTTGTCATCCTGTCACCCTTCACATAATGCACTATGCATATTGCCAGATTTCCTTCATTTATCAAGTTAAAATTTACTGATAATGTTAGCTTGTCTTGTGGAACACTTTCAGGACAAGGTACGCATAATCCAAGGATTTGTTGTACACAATTTTAAAGAAATTAATCAGTTTCAACAAACTAGGAAGTTACAGTTAAAATTTTTGTGTCATCCTGGGGGCCCCACATAGCTGGCAAAAAATTATTTCAGGTTCTGATTTTATGAAGAGATTAGCACCGGTGGGTGGGGTCAAGAGTCACCTCACCTGGCTGCAGGCCACACACTGCTCGAGGGGATCTGCACCACACAGAATGGCAGTGGTGGGCTGGAAGAGCTCTGTCTCCTTGTGAGGAACATCGGTGTCCTGCCCCGAGCTCTGGAAGGCCTGGCTTCTGGGCTCCCCATCACACTGCTCCCATCCCACCTCCTCCCTCAGGTCTGCAGACGTGGAGTAAAGGGCACCACAGGTTGTGGGCTGCTCCTCATCCAAACCTTGCGACCCAGCTTGTAACCTCTTATATCTCTCTAAGTACGATTCCTATTCAAATAGTAAATATTCAAATGGAAAAGAGCACAAACAAATTTAAAGTGGCCTCATTAAAATTTATGATAATGTTAAATTGATCCTGAAATTTTGGTTTTTTATACTACTGGGAATTAAATCTAGGATCTTTTCACTCAGGTAGACAGATTAGATAGATAGAGATGTAGATATAGATGTTATAGATATAGAAAATATATAGATGTAAGTGATATAGATGTACATGGTGTAGATATAAATGATATAATTTAGACAATATAGATTATATAGAGATATACATGACATAGACATAGATAACAGAGATAGATGATATAGATACACATATAGAAGACAGAGATATAAATGTTAGAGATATAGGCATAGGTGGAAATGGCATAGAGACAAAGAGACATAGAGGTAGATAGAGACAGAAATCTGTTGTTGTTGTTGTTGTTGTTGTTGTTGTTTTAATTCTGAGAGCAGGTCTGACTATGTCACTGAGCAGCCCAGGCTGGACTCCACCTTGCCATCGTCCTGCCTCACTCTTCAGGTCAGTTTGCCACCTGAGGGAGAGTTTGGTGAAGAAAGCAAAAGTTTACTGAAAACTTTTGTTTGAGAGTGGGTTTACAAGCAGAAGTGTTCAGGAGCAGAAGTATCGCAGGACAGCTTACGTACGTTGCTTAGATAGAACATTCTGCTAAAAGTGCCTACAGCTCTACTTGACCAACCTGAACAGGAGTAATGGTGCATGGGTCTAGCCTTTTTTTTTCAAGTCTGTAACCACATCCTTCAACAGGGAAAACCTTGCCTACCATTTTCGTTTGTCTGTTTTGTTTTGGTTTGGCTTTCCTGCCCAATAGCAAGGTGTAGGTCTAGGTCTACAATAGCCCCAGTGCCTGTCTGCTTCAGGAGGGCTGGAGTGAGCCCGCAGGCAGGCTTGCTGCTGGGGTCTGGGCCCTGGCTCAAGCATGGTCGCTGCACTGTGACCTGGAAGGTTGCGCCTCCTCCACCTCCTCCCTTCACCCAGCTTCAGGCCCTCTCTGCTGTACCCCTCCCTGTGCCATGCTGCTTGCTATGCTGGCGCTCACTGTGCACTGCCATCCCTAGTGGAAGAAACCGCGCTGCCTTTCAGCTGTGGGTGTAGGCTGTGTTGTCTCAGGGAGAACGAAGTGACTCAGACAGGCAGCACCCAATTATGGGCCCTCATTGCCACCAGAAATGGCCTCATCAGGTGGAGCACCATGTTTCTCTAATTTCTTTTACCAAGTCTTACAGACTCTCATCTTCAAAGGATTCTAGGTCAGAAACTGTCCCTGTCCCATCCACTGAGGTCCTTGGGAACGGGTGGAGCACAGTTAAGTTACGTTGTACCTTCCTGCGTTCCATTCGGGATCTCGCCACCTCCTGAACGATTTTGTGTTATTCACACAAAGTAAGGATCCCTCTGTGTCAGACTCCGGAGCACTCTGAGCGCAGCACCTGCCTTGTGGCGCACGCACTCAGCAGTCGCAGCAAAGCTATTGCTGATTTTAGCCTTCCATAATTTTGACTTCTCAGGGTCATCAAATTGAATCAATGCAGTACACACCTCCATAAAAACGTACTTGTTTCATTTAGCCATTTTTGTGTAATCCTCCTCCTCCTCCTCTCCCCTCCTTCTTGCTCTCCTCCTCCTCCGCCATGTCTTCCTTTCTTGTTCTTCATGTTGCTTTTCTCTCGTTCTTCCTCTTCGTCCTCACGGACCCTTATTTTTCTCAGTATTTATTTCTTGTCACTACTGAAAGCTTCCACCCATTCAATTCATGAAAGAAAATCCAGGCTGCCTGGGCATGTGGCGGCGATGGGCTCGCAGCGCGCGCCCCAGGGCTGTAACGCTAGCGCTCACGCCCACTGCCCTCGGTGAGCAGCGAGGAGCACAGCTGCTGCACGGCGCGGCCCGGCCCTTGCTTTGTGGCAAACTGCCGAGCTGCCCTCCAAAGTCGACACCATATCTTGGCTCCAGCTAGCAAGGAACAGCAGCTCCCAGCGCGGGGCATCCTCAGCAGACCCTGGTCTCGGGGTAGAAGATGCTTGTTCTTGCTAGTACGTGTTTGCAGTGAAGGTAGAAGACTCGAAAGTGCTCTTTCCCAATCAGTGTATGATTTTCTGATCGTTTTTTATTTTTCCTTTTTCAGTCTTTTGTGAAGCAAAGACTTTTTGTTAAAATACAATGATTAGCATAGAAAAATTTAGAAGTTAATACAGCGGAAGTTCACACATTCAGTTTTTCTTTTTCTTTTTTTTTTTTTTTGACAGAACTGGGGATTGAACTCAGACCCTTGAGATTGCCAGGGACGTGCTTATTCTACTGAGCCATCTCCCGACCCCAGTTTTCCTTTTTTTTAACACATACTTTATTATTGCTGAGTTTCAAGTTTTATTCATAGTCTTACAAATTTTTAAAATTAACTTTATGGATACATTTTGATATATGGAATGATCATATTCACCGTAGGCAATCTGTACACGGTACGCCTTGGCTCCTCCCTTTTCTCATTTCCCTCCTCCCTCTTCAACTCTTCTTCCCTCCTTATTGACAAATGCTTGGTTTATGTTTCATACTCTCGCATTTCTTCTTTCTCCCTCCCCTTCTCAGTTCTCCTTTGCTCTTGAACAATTTATCCCTATTTTAAAATATCTATTACACATTTTGGTTCTTGTTTGTACTTTCAGTTTCTCACACCAGAAAGACAATGCACTGTTTACACATGTGTGCTCGATATATTTCACTTAAGACTGTAGTCTCAAAGTCATCCATTCAGTTTAAGATGTCTCAAGTTTGTCCTTCTTTATGACTGGGAAGTACTCCATTATATTAAAATGTGCACATCTTTTTTAACCCTTCATTGGTTGATAGGCATTTGGAATGTTTTCAAGATTTATCCATTACAAACTCTGCTATCATAAACATGCTGCTTCAGATGGTGTCTGGATGTCTCCCAAACCTCGTGCAGTCATAAGGCTTTCTTTCTCAGAGGTGGCTGAATCTAGAGTAGGTGACCCTGGGATCAAGGACATGCAGTTGCTCATCAGTGCACTGATGGGTTTGGCACCAATGTAATCCCAGCGGTCTGGATAAAGATATAAGGGGTATCAAGATGCCGCTAAGCCCTTATTGTTCTTGGTGCTGTGGATACCACGAACTGTTCCCTGTGATGCCCCTGTGTCGTGCCACCCTGACATGGAGCCAGCCAACTGTGGACTGAAGCTCTACGCACCGTGAACTACATACACCTTTCCTTCTTTAACTTTAGGCATTGGATGTTCTGTCTCAGCAACAAGAAAAGTAACTAGGACACATGGGTGTGCATATATTGTTGTGGTCTAATGCTTCTAATTCTTTGGGGAAGATATAAAAAAAAAGAATATCCAGGTCAAATGGTTCAACCTGCACAAACCAATATACACAATACTGCATCAACAGAGCCCAGGACAAAAGTCACATGTCATCTCAGGACACACAGCGTAGAGTGGAAGAACAAGCCTTCCAGGCTTTTGGAGAGCACCTTCACAAACCATTACACACAATTAAAATATTTTATGCCGCATTTCTCTTGGATAGTTTCTAGTGAGAAGTCTACTGTGGTCTTAAGTATGATATATAAAGGCACAGGTGTTGTCTTTCTCCTGGTTAGTGGTCATAACCCTCCTGGGTCTTTGACATGATGTCTGCCATTAATTATAGAAGATCATGACCAGTGTTGTTTCAGATTTTTTAAATTTTGTTCTAATTCTTCTCTTCAATATTCCAGTTCCACAAAAGTAATACTTTCTGAATTTATTTCACAATTCGTGTATGTTCCCTTCTATTTTTTGTGGATTTTTTCCTTTTTATTTGTTTTTTGCTTGTTTGTGTGTTTTTGTATTTTTAGGGAAGGGTCTACAGGGTGTTCAGGGTCTCACTACTAGATCAGATTGGTAGTGGCACTCCCGTTACAGCCTCCCAAGAGCTGGGATTAAAGGCACCCACCCCCACTCCCACTCTCAATTGCCATCTCAGTGCACCCTGGGGGTGGGGCCAGCACTGCAGACCCAGGATCGAACCGCTGGCCCCTGTTCCTGCTTGCAAGTGCTTTAATCCACTGAGCTATTTGGCCTGCTCTTTTTTTTTTTTTTTTACTCCTCTTTAAATGTAGAAAGATTTCATTGTCTTATTTTCATTTTCCAATTTTTTTCTTTCTTCATACACTATTCTACCTGTAAGGGAATCCAAGGCATTGTCTCTATTTGTTTCTATCATTTTCTTTTGCTCTTTTCTCCCCTATTTTGTTTGCAATTTTAGTTTCTATTTTTCTGTATTCCTTGTTCATCTGTTAAAGCACATCATTTTTTTCATGGCAGCCCTTAACATACTTTTGGTGCTTGATGCATTGTATCAACTTGGCTAGACCAGATCCCCCAAGGCTTGGAGTAGGAGGGCCCGCCCCCTCTGTAGGGCATGGAGGGGCCTGCCTTAGGGTGGGGAGAGCCTGCCCAGAGTGACGCAGCACCCTGAGGGTGTAGTAAGAGACTGAAGAAGGCCCCTGTGTGCGACTTCCTTGGAGGAGCTCTGTCCCACAGCTGCAGCACTTTGAGGGAGCTCAGGCTTTTGCAGCAGCCATCGCCACTGCCTTGGAGGAGCTCCGGTCTTCCCAGCTAGCATGGAAGGAAGGGAGGGACTTGGTAGATGCTGCCATTGCTGCCCCTCCTCTGCTCTTTCTTGTTTCCTGATGCCAAGAACTGCTGCCATCTGTCTTGGAACCAACGGCGAGCAGACCAAGACCTCCACTAGCTGTGAGCTAAACAAACCTTTGCTTCCTTAATTCTGGATTTTGGGTATTTGTCCCAGCAATGAGAGAAAAGTAACTGAGACAATATTGATCTTAATTACTGTGAATTCCTCATCTGATGATTCCAATCTCTATAGTACATTTGAATCCATTTCTAACGTTTGCCTTTCCCTTTCCAATTGCATTCTCTATTGCCTTTTGGGAATGCCTTGAATGTTTCTGGGGAGGTGGATGAGTGAGCCAGGGTACTGGGCTGTCACCCTCACAGTGTCTCCTCGATGTCATAATGTGTGTTACTTCGTCAAATAAAGCGAACAGGTTGGAGTGAAAGAAACGCCCATCCTGAGCAAAGTAGTGTGATGTACTGAGGCACATGCTTCACTGAGAACTGGCAGATTCTTATTGTCACCCTGACCCATGCTCAGTCTCCTCCAGCCCATCATTACTAGCACTGAAGTAGTCCTACTAGGTCACAACTCCAGGGGCTCTTGGTATCAAGCAGACCCCAGCTATGTACCTCATTCCAGATTTTGAAACCATGGCTGACCATGCCGCTTTAGCTCCCTGATGAATCCAGGAGAAGTGTTCAGTTTCACTTCATTTGGCTTTTTCTTCTTGCAAAGTTGAAGACAACAGTTTCCAAGCTCTTTACATATCGGAGTCAAAATGAGCAACCCTGCTTATTATTTCTTATACTTGGAATAATTAATTCAATAATATTGAAACATCTTTAATTTTTTTCTTTCTTAAGACTAAACTGTTTTTGATAATAACTACATTTAAAATACGTTGATATTGAGACCCAAGATGGCAGAGTGGTGAGCAGCAGAGAAAGAGCCTCTCCAAGATTTGGTGTCCAGACACTAGAATATAGCAGTGTGAGGAAAATGGAATCAGAGACCATCGGGAGGGTGGAAAGGGAGATTTTATTTAAAAAAAAGGAGGTAGGAGGCAGTGCTTTCTCTCTCTGAGCCCAGATTCACTCTGTGGGAGGTGGGGCTGGAAACTGCAGGCACAGGTTGACTACTGTGACTCCAGAGGCATCCACAGAGAACACATCAGAGGAGTGGAGCCGGGGGTGCAGCAGACTGCAGGGACTAGTGTGTCAGTTACATCCCCATGTTCCCTGAGAGAGGGCAACTGGCTGATAGTTATCATGGAGGAAGCCAGCTGAGCTCAGAACTCAACAAAGTCCTGAGTCAGGTTGCTGAGTTCAGGACAGTAGGAGTTCAGGGAGCCCAGGGTAGAGGGACAGGTAACCAAGCCCGTATCCGCAGGAGCCTCACAGAGTGCCGAAAGCTGAACAAGTCTGGGTGCAGCCTCACATGCAGAGACCAGCCTGAACTCCACCGGAACTGAGGTGCGGAGGTCATCCACTGCCCTGCCGTAGGCTACAGCTGGCTGGCTGGTGTCACCGACAAGGACCTGGACTCTGTCTTCCCACACTGTCCACCAGTGAACACAGAAACATGCCTTGAAATGGATTCTTTTTCTTTCTTATTTTCTCCTTCCTTCCTTCTTTTTGTTCTATGATTTTTTTTTAATTTGTCCTTGTTTTTATCTGAGTGTGAATACAGTTTCTAGATTTTCTGAGAGTAAAATCACCATGTTGAGGGCTCACTTAGTATATATAACTGTGTGTCTTCTTTTATATTTTGATAAATAACAACAAACTAGTTCATATGAATAAAAGTGGCAAATTAATAGTGACAAGAGTTTGTTATTTTCTAGGATGTTTGATATTATTGTTCTTGCTGATTATACCACTTAAGCAAGGAGACATAATTATTCTAATCCTAATCCATTGTTCTTCCTGATATACTAAGACTGGGATTGCCTAAGGGTCATGAAAATGCATATGCCAGTGACAAAGAACCAGGGGCTGGGCAACATAGGCAGCAATTTCTCATTCCCAGCAAATTGAAGATGTGGGATCTTTCAGTAGACCTTAATGGTAGCTACATCTGGTAAAACAAACTCTGAGTCATCATTTCCCAAGGCTTCCAAACACTGGCAGTAAAAATCCTGTGTTAAGCAATTTACAAATATCAAACAGGAGTTGAAGTTAAAAAAATTGAAAATGAGAAGACACATGAAGAAAATGCAACCCCAGGCTTGACAGTCTGGGGGCTATGAGGTGAAGCAATCTCAAAGGAGACCACCTGGATACTCTGAAGTGGTAACAACAGAAGTGACAAAGCAGGTAAGTGAGGCTCTAGAAAATATCAGGTCAGAAATAATTTCTCAGATAATCATAGAGACTGTGAATATAATGGAAGACATACAGATTCAGATTTTTAAAAAAAAATAGAGATGCTCAGGAATATACTGGAAACCATAAAGGCCCAATATAGAAAACAAATGGAATCCATGAAACATATGATAATCATAAATGTATATGCGAACTGAAATCAACATTTGAACAAATGGACATAGTAGATATCTACAAAGTGTTCCACCCCACAACATCAGAATATGTATTTTTCAAGCTGCACTTAGGACAGTCTCCAAAATAGACAATGTAGTAGCTCGTGAAGCATGCTTAAATACATACAAAATACTGAAATTACCCTGTGAATATTATCAGATATATTTCACATATTGCAATAAAATCAGAAATCTATGTCAAAAAAGAACTTTGTTAACACATGGGAACTAAACAACACACTCCTCAACAACAAATGGGTCACAGATGAAATTAAAGAAGAATTTAGAGAATTTCTACAGTTAAACAATAATATCAGTGCAACATCCCTGAACTTTTAAAACACAATGAAAGCAGTCCGATGAGGGAAATGTATAGAGGTGGCTATTCATATCAGGAAAACAGAGCAAGCTCAAATAGACAATCTGATATTGATACTCAAGCTGCTAGGAAAAGAAAATCAGACCAAGCCTAAAGCTCATTTGAGAGAGGCAATTACAAAAAGCAGAGCAGAAATTAATGCACTAGATACTAACTAAACAATACAAAAAATTAATGAGTCAAAGAGTTGGTTATTTGAAAAATTAAACAAAATTGACAAACTCTTAGCCAACCTTAGCCAAAAAAGGAAAGAAAATAATCAAATGTGTGCAATTAAGAATGAAAGGGATAAAATCACAGCAGATCTGTAAAAATCTATATCACTAATACCTACTTTGAGAACCTATATTCTAATAAGATGGAAAACACCAGAGCAATGGACAGATTTTTAGGTACATATGAATTACCCAATCAAGAAGACATAAAAAGTCTTAATAAACTATTATCGGTCAATGAACTTGAAGATGCAATTAAAACCCTACAGCAACAACTAAAAAAGCCCAAGACCTGATAAATTTATTTCTAAATTCTACAGAAATTTAGAGAAGCCCTGGTGCCTCTACTTCTTAAACTCCTTAATGAAACTGAGAGGAAAGCAATACTCCCTGGTTCATTCCTGGAAGCAAGCCTTGCCCTGACATGGAAACCAGAGAAGGATCCAATCAACAAGAAGAACTAAGGCCAATCTCCTTAATGAACACAGTGCAGAGGTCCTCAGTGAAGTAAGGGCAAACAGAAGGCAGCAAGTCAACATAATTATACACCCTGACCGAGTAGGGTTCATCCCAGGGGTGTGGGGATGCTTGAACATGCAAATCAATAAACGTTATACATTATAACATGGCATCTCAATTGCTGCACAAAAAGTATTTAACAAAATCCAACACCTAGGGGTCATCCAAATAACTCAGTGCATTAAAGTGACTGCAAGAGGTACAGAGGCCTGGGGTTCAATTCCTGAGCTTGCCATGCTGGCCCAGCTCCAGGGGTGCACTGAGATGGTAATTGAGACTGGGTATGGTGGTACACGCCTATAATCCCAGCTCTTGGGAGGCTGTAAACAGGCAGAGCACTATGAGTCTGAGTTAGTAGTGAGACCCTAAACATTCTGTAGACCCTTCCGTAAAAAATACAAAAAAAAAAAATCCAGCATCTATTTGTGATAAAAATAAAACCTTACAGAAAATTGTACTAATCTTAACCACAATCTGATAAAAGCCATCCATAACACATCAACAACTGACATCATACTAAATGGACAAAAACTAAAAGCTTTCACTCTAAAATCAAGAACAACACAAGTATGTCCGTGGTAACCATTATTTTTCAATATAGTTTTGGAAGCCTTACCCAGAGATACTAAACAAGGGAAAGAAACAAAGATAGGTAAGGAAGAAGTTTAGTTATCATTAACTAATAATAATCAGTTAATTGTTTATTATCATTATGATGCATTACATCATACTTTTTGCATAGAAGACCCCCAAAACTACCAAAACCTCCTAGATTTAATGATCAAATTCAGTCTCCTAACTATAAAATTTAACACTTAAGGGTCACTGCCATTCTGTGTAAATAAATCACTGAGAGAGAAATTAGAGAAATAATATCTTTCACATTACTGTTTTAAAAATGAAGTAATTAGGCATCCATCTAATAAAGGAAGTAAAATATCTCTACATTGAAAACTACACTACTCTCAAAAAGGAGATCAAAAAAGCTATCAAAAATTGAGGGGTCAGAGAGATGGCTCAGTGGAATAAGTGCTTCCCTGGCAAGTGCAAAGGCCTGAGTTCAATCCCTGGTTCCTCAAAAAAAAATTGAAAGATTCCAATTGTTCTTGGGTAGGAAATATCAATATAGGGAAAATGACTATATTCCCAAAATCGTTATGCATATTAAAGGCAATTCTAATCAAAATACTAACAACATAGCTCACAGACTTGGAGACACAGCACAAAAATTCATTTGGAACCAGAGGAGACCTAGAACAGCAAAATCCAAGGTGGGAATCACAAGCAAGTCAAGGAGCATCACAGTCTCTGACAAGATTATACTCTGATGAGAGTAAAAGGGCCTGCAAATCAGTAGAACAGAGTAGAAGATGCAGAAACAACCTTAGATGTACTTGGCCACCATATTTGACAAATATATTCACTGAAAGAAAGGTAACTTCTTTAATAACTAGAGCTGGACCATTTTACACAAGGGACTTGAACATTCCTGATTTTGGTATCCTTGGAGGGGAATGTTTCTGGATTCAGTCTCCTGCAGATACCTAGGGGGTGAGTGTAATGTAAAAGTGGGATAACACTGTATTTCCTTTTATTTCTCTCCTTCTAGTTATATTATTATTTAATTATTTTCCTTCTATAATAAATTATAAACACTGTGGTGCATTAAAGATTTTTGCCCATTATAAATAAACCTATGTATAAATCAAAAAAAAGGAAAATAAATAAATAAATAGAGCTAGAAAAATTAGCTTTCCCCATGCTGAAGACTAAAACTACAGTTGTATCTGTCACAACATACTGAGTCTAAGTTCAAATGGAAACATTCAATCTCCTGGAAGAATGAGGTGTAGGCAAAAATTTGATGGAAAACAACTGTCTGACATAGGACCTATCACAAAGAATAAACAGCTAGCATCAAATCCTATTAAAAAGCTTGTGCACTACAAACGAAACCACCATTGCAGTGAAAAGACCACCCACATGGTGGAATAACAGTGTCTCTGCCGGTCATTCCTCAGGAAATGACTAATATGTGCAACTCACAAAGAATGGAGAAAACTTCACACCGATCAAATTTCAAGACTCAGTCCAAAAATGGGCATCTGAGATGAATGCATATTTCTCAGGTGAATAATTACAGTCAGCAAATAAATATATTAAAAAACGTTCAAGATCACTGGCCATTCGGGTATACAAATTAGACCAACCCTGAGATTCCATCTCACTCTAGAAAGAATGGCTTCCATCAAGAAATCAACCAACAACAAGTTCTGGGAGGGCTGTAGGGAAAAAGGAACACTACTCCACTGTTGGAGGGAGTATAGACTGGTACAACCACTGTGGAAATCAGTGTTCCAATTCTGAAAAATCTTGGACTAGAGGTGCTATTCAACCCTGCTGTTTCCCTTCTTGCCTCCTTCCTAAAGAATTAAAAGCATGATATATGCACACCAATGTTTATAGCAGAACAGTTTGTACAAACTAAATCTTCAAGACAATTCAAATGCCTATCAACTGATGAATGGTTTAAAAAGATAAAGAAAGATAAACTCAAGATATTGATAGATAAATGAATGGATTTTGAGCCCATACTGTCAAGTGAAATAACACGCACACAAACACTGAATTTTTTCATCTGGTGTGAGAGACTGAAAGTATAAATAAGAATCAAAATATATATCAGATATTGAGAAATAGAAAGTTTTCAAAAAAGAAAAAGGGAAACTAGGGATGGAGAGGGGGAAAGACAAAAAGAGAAAATTAAAAACTAGCAAGAAAAGAAAAGGAAACAATGCTTTGTAAATAAGAATGGGAAGAGAGTTTGAAGAGAGGAGAGGGGAATAGCAAAACAGAGGAACAAGATATGTCATGTACATCCCCAGCATGCCTTGCCGGCCCCACCCCAGGGCTTGTTCAGACCTGGACTGAGAGAGGGCGTGGTGGTGCACACCTGTAATCCCAGCACTGGGAGGTTGAAAACAGGTGAATCACTATGAATCTGATCTATGTAGTGAGACCCTGTAGACCCTGTACTAAATACATAAAAAAAGATACATCATGTACAGGTACAAGTTTCCTGTGATGAGTGTGAGCACAATGTATATAGAAACTGGACTAATAAATTTAATAATAGAAATAAAACATTTCAAATATCATATGTACCTCAACACTAAAACTGCCTTGTGAGGCAAACCTGAAACTTTTGAAAGGTTATGAAATTTAATTACTTTAGCTATGTCTTTGTGCTGTCAATACTATTTGATTTATACTATAAAGCTTTTAGGAGAATCAGATGTGCACACTTATAAATTCTGTGAAAATGCTTCAATTTAATATTTCTGACCCAATTACAAAGGCAAGCTATCAGCACAAGTTCGTCAGTTTGTTTCTGCAGTGCTGGGAATCAGACCCAGGCCTTTCTGCATTAAGCAAGCCCTCTAGCACTGAGCTACAACCCTACTCATTCCCTGCAAGATTTGAATGTGCTTGTAAACCTACAGTCACACTCTTGCATTAGAAGTAAATGAGGAAAATCCTAAAATAATCAAAGTGGACTTACCTCTATTATGTACAAGCTGTAAATGTTCCCATGAAGTGGATGAAAATATTGCTTAACATCTGTTTCTCTAGATAAAGTAAATAAATTCCTACAATGAGGAATTTTCTTTGAGTTGTATTAAATTGAGTTTATTGCTAGGTGGGAGTAGACGTTAGCAATAATAATTTTCTTAGAAGTTGGGAAAAAGAAACATCTGACTTCCTCTGTTTATAGCAGAAATTTCCTACACCCCACATTAGAAGGGTGGGTGGGTCAGAGGTCTTTTCTTTCTCAGAAGAAATTTTTTTTCTGTATCTGCCAAGTTAGATAAATCAAAAGGAAAGCAAAAATGAAAAAATGAACTTTGAAGAATCATTCCCCTTCAGTCTTAAAGAGCAAAGACCACTTACTCCTCCTGGGCACTTGGTATTGCAGTGTGGAGGACACAAGGGGCTCACTCTGACACACGTGGTGAGGGTCTTCGTGCCACTTGAGATTGAGAAGAGGAGGGTGCTACTGATGCAGAGTCATCAAGGAGTGTGTCAAGTGTAACTCTGCAAATAAATTTGCCATGCTTTTTCTTTATTAAATAAAATCTAATAAAACAGAAGCAGCTACATGTTATTTCAACACCAGGGAGACATCTACTCAGTGTTGACTTTTCATAGCTCAAAATGTTTTGATATTTGAAATTCAAACTGGTCCTTTTAAGCCACATTCTTCGTGCGGTGCCCATATTTGGCTCTTACTTTACTTTCCCATAAAATGAGCTAGAGCCCATGCAGAAGGGTGGAATCTGGGTCTCAGGGGAAGGAAAGATGTCAGCTCAAATGGAAGCTTCCTATCCCTAAAAGCATGAACGAGTACAAAGAACTATGCAGTAGCAGGGTATAGACAGGTCAAAGAAGCCACCCAGTGGAACTTCCCGAGTGCAACAGTGCAAATTTTTGAACAAGAAAATATTTTTTAAAAATTGGCCAGGTACTGTGGTGCATAGCTACTAACCCTAACATTCAAGAGGCTGAGGCAGGAGGATTGCTTCTAGCTGGAGGCCGACCTGGAGTATCATGTGAGATGCTGTCTCAAAACATCAAAAGGAAAACTAGGTCATAATCTAAATGGTGACACAATACTGCACCCAAGCTGATCTCAATAATTTACCACACAAACAAACATTTGATGAGAGCCGACAGATGTCTTATGGGTGAGAACCCCAGGTGGGTGAACTGGGCGCTCACCTTAGAAGAGGTGAGCAAAGTCCCAGCCTTTGTGTATGGGTGCACAGGGTCTTCCTTCCAAAGAGGATGATGAGGGAATGCAGGTGAGGAACGGCAGAGTAGAGCCCTGGCGATACCACTACAACCAGGCAGCCACATTGACGCGTGCCTTCTGGGGCTTTCTACCCGAAGGGAGAAGGTCTGGACCAACCATAAGAAGATGCAAGTGGTGGGGCATCTACAAGACACCTGGCCAATTCAAAACCGTGAAGGCCACAGAAACAGCAGAAGCCTGCCCTAGTCAACAGAAGCCTGAGGAAAATCAGGTGCAGTTGTGCGTGAGTTATGGGACCAGCTAGAGGAGGCCGGACTGATGGGTACAGGAATGTAACCTGAGCCTCCAGGAGCACAGATGCAGTGTCAGCACTCAGAGGCTGAAGCAGGAGGACTGCACAGGGGAGGCCTGACTGGGCAGCTGTGTGACCCAGTAAGATCTGGCCTCAGAATTTGAAAAGCCTGGGGATATAGCTCAGGGAGAAGGCCCTGGGTCGAATCCCCCAACCCCACACTAAAAGGAACATTCTAATAAAATATGATTTCAGTTAATAGGACTATATCAAGTCTTGCTCATTAGTTGTGAAAAATTTACCTTGCTAATATAAAATGTTACTAATTTAAGTCAAGAAAGAAGAGAAAACAAATCAAAGAGAAGAAAAAAACCTGAAATGGTGCATATGAGAAATTTCGGCTGTGCATAAATTGAAAATTATTTTAAGATTTTAAAATTAAATTAAGTAATCATAAGTGAGGGATGTCTCTCAGTGGTTCACTGTCTACTCTGCATGCAAACTTCAATTCTCAAAACCACAAATCACAAGAAAAAAATTGATCATAGCAAGTTCACATCAATGCACAGAAGAGGCTACAGGATATCTAAGAAAATATGACAATAATTTTTGAAAAATTTCATATTTTTTCCTTAATAAAGCTGTAGTAAAAATGAGGATCAATTCATTCATCTTTCACCAATTATATTTTGAACACATTCTTTTCCAGGTGCTAAAAATATAGTGGTGTAAAAATTAGTGCAATCATCTGGCCACTGAAGCATAGTCAGTGAGAAGGAAAATAATAGCTAAATATACAACAGAAAATAAAAGCCAGTCAAATAGCTCAGCAGATTAAAGCACCTACAAGCAGGCACAGGGGCTGGGGATTTGATCACTGGGCCTGCTATGCCTGCCCCACTCTGGGGCACACTGAGATAGCAATTGGGACTGGGCATGAGATCCTGAACACCCTGTAGACCCTTCCCTAAAAAGATACAAAAAAAAAGTTCTAGGAAAGTATCCATTATACCTTTCAAATTTTATTTACTCTTCTAGGTTCTTACACTAGCAAAACAATATGCTGTTTGTACATGTAGGTCTGATTTATTTCACTTATGCATATATTCTTTAATTGTATCCATCTACCCATAAAAGCCTTGAGTTTATGTTTCTTTAGCTGAGTAATATTCCTTTGTGTAAAAGTACCACATCTTCTTTATCCAGTCCTCAGTTGATGGGTATTTGTGTTGTTCCAAAGACTTAGCTATGACAAATTGTGCTGCTCTAAACATGGGTGCACATATATTACTCTGGTATGATATATACAGTCCTTCCAAAAAAATACCCAGGAGAGCAATAGCTGGTTTGAAGGGAAGCTCCAATGCTAACACTCTGAGGAATTTCCACACGGATTTCCACAGTGGTTGGACCAGTCTGCACTCCCATCAGCATTGGAGAAGGGTTCCTTTTTTCCCTACGGCCCCTTAGCATTTGTATTGACTGATTTCTTGATGATGGGGTGAGATGGAACCTTAGTGTTGTTTTATTTTGCACCTCTTGAATGACCAATGATGGTAAATATTTTTTATATATTTATTTGCCACTTGTATTTCTCCATCTGAGAAATGTGTATTCATTTCAGATGCCCATTTTTTGATTGTGTCTTTGAGTTTTGGGGGCCTGATTGTTTTAAAATCTTTATATGTTCTATATAGAAGCCCTTTTCTGAGTGACAATCAATAAACTTTTTCCCAATTCATGGGTTTTCTTTTAACTCTACTGGTGATTTATTTTGACATGCAAAAACTTTTCAAAAAGATCTCAGTTGTTGATTCCTTAAAGTATTGCCCATGTACTTTATAAATAATCATAAAAGTTTTCGTCACAGGGACTTACTTGGCTGACTCAAAGTAAATTTTAATGTGAACTCTAGAAAGAGACCTACTATGTGCTAATACAAAGCATTTCTGATGTCAGTAATCTCAGGTGTTCACAGAAACTGACTTTTAAAGACCACATGTGACAGTGCCATCAATAATGAGATGTTAATACGTTTTTCCAGGGCAGCTAAAACCCTGCCTTGCACTAGTGGTCAAGAACTGTGTATTCCAATAAAGTTGCCTTTGGTGCTAGTAAGGAGTAGTGGCCGTGTGTCTCTGCCCACCGGTTGGTCATGGGTGGGGAACTACACCTTCTAGATGAGATGGACTCAAATGAATCTCACAGTTGTGCAGTGAGAAGGGCACCGGTTTCCAAAGAGGCCCGGCAGATGGCACATTCCCGGCAGCAGCAGCTGCTCGGCGTCAGCGTGCTTCCTCCAATACCACTTCTAACCACCAAGATGCTTTCAGAGGCTGTGCTCACTGAGGGTGATACCTACATGGTCACCACACATCCGCGCACTCTCAGAGGCTATAAGCTGTGACTTTCCAAAGCATTTATGAAGTTTCATTTATGAGAGTCTAAGAGAATATAAAAAAGAGGGAGACACCCTTCAGTAAGAGGCAAAGGATGTGTTCTAGGGAAAGGATAATTTTCCACATTACTGCACGATAAATGACCGCTTCGCTGTTGCTCCACGAACACTGGTGAGGAGACCAGCAGCACCAGGAGAAAGCATACCGTGGTCATGGAAATGATGAGACAAAGTTTGTGTGGGACTTAAAACTTCACATATTTTTACCTTCCTAAATTAACAGCTTGTTTGAAAGGAAAGCAGAGATAACAACTAAAAGAGAATTTAGCCATTTATGACTAGTGAACGCTCCACTGCTTTTGGATACCAGGCATGCCAGAGGATCAGTGCTATAGCAACAGTTTGTTCCTGTGTAAACGATGCTGATACCTGTGGAAAGCAGACAGCTGCCACATGGTTAAGTGCTTGTACCACAAATTAACCTGCAGAAAGTTGCCGTAGGGCCGGGGAGATAGCTCAGTAGAATAAGCACTTGCCTGATAAGTGTAGGGTCCTGAGTTCAATCCCTGGTACTGCAAAAAACAAAAAGAAGAAGAAGAAAGAAAGTTACTATACATTCAAAGGCACATAGAAGATACCCCTGCTTTGGTAAAGTAAGGTGGGAGATGTCTGCCACTGACGGGCAGGGCTGCCCTCCAAGTGGCAGGTGGGGTGAAAGCTGCTCGAGCACCAGTGACTACTGGGGTAGTGCGCTCTTGAAGACCCTGCCAGCTCCCTGGGAAGTGTGCGAGGGGTCCCACGTGGAGCGGGCGTGGGAGCAAGGGCTGGACTAGATTTGCTATTGTGCCTAATACCTGAAATAAACAGTGGGTTTATTAGGATTTGGAGTGTTCCAGCTGGGGGCTGTCAGTACTCCCGTTTTGACCTGCAGCGAGTCACAGTGGGATCAGGGGTCTGCCACCTCTCCGAAGCCCCTGGGCTGCTGACCCAACTTGTGAATGTAGGGGCCTTTGTATGAGACTTTCAAGGGGGTCTTTAGGTACAGCATGGGCTCTACCTGAAGCTCCCTATCCCAGATCTCCCAGAGATTAGAACTTAACAGAAAAGGTGAAGCCAATTCTGTTATTCTTATATCCTTGAATACATGTTCAACATTTTATTTAAAACCTAAAGAAATTTAATTAACTGTGTAGGAAATGTCTCATTTAAATAATACTAAGTACTTTGCAGCACCTGAAACTATAGTATGTTTATATTTGGGACATTTTCTGATTGAGAAAATCAAACAAAAGAAGTTATAGTCATCAGAACAAACAAGTCTTAGTTCAAAAGGGCATTAAAATACTTAACATATCAGCATGAGGCCAATGTTTCTTATAGACTGCTTGAATAGTGGCATTAGTGCTTTTTAAACTAGAGTCTATAAGAAATCAAATGCAGAAGCAGTGGCAGTAAATATTAAATACCCTTCTAATAGCTGGAAATTATTGAAAAGTAAATCATGGTCATAGTTTTCTTTCTTTCTTTTTCAGAACCAGGGTTTGAACTCAGACCCCTGTGCTTGCCAGGGAAGTGCTTATTCCACTTATTGGGCCATCTTCCCAGCCTCGATAGTTTTAACATCAAAGCTGTAGAAAGCAAATTGTTACTGAGCTAAAGGTGCTATAAGCAGTGTACGTACCTGCTGCTGTGCTGTTTCCAGACCAGACTTCTGATATTCGTATTTTAATAAGCATGGAGAGACTCCCTTAGCTAGTGAGCATGGAGAGACTCCCTTAGCTAGTGAGCATGGAGAGACTCCCTTAGCTAGTGAGCATGGAGAGACTCAGTTTTAACACCAAGGGCCTCCCCAGAAGACACACTTTGGTGGTCCTACTAGGAAAATTGAACTATTTACCACTTCACAAATGTATCTGTCTGAAGGGAAAAATGCAAAGGTCAGGAGCAGGTTTAGGAGTAGGGTTCTTCCATACAGGCTGATTCGTGTGGGTTAGTGCATACCTCACAGATCAGCAGTTCCAGGGAAGGCCACAATCAGTCTAGAAAGTCTGTTGGAGAGTATTGTTTTCTTTTAATTAAAACTGGCTGACTCTTCCTAAATTTGATAGTTTTCAAGGGAAGAATGAGTCACGACAAAAATGTTCATTTTGCCTTTAAGACGTTTGGCAAAGGACTTCTTATTCTCTCCATGTTTTATGATATCTCAAAATAGACTTAGGAATTCCCCCCACTAAAGTGAGCTCTACATGAACTGTACTTAGAGTGAGCTTCTCAGACTTCCATCTCCATTAGGAGGCTTGCTCTGTCCTTCCTTCACTCAGTGTGGAATACGGACCCTCACGGCCCTGAAGGACAGAGAACTAAGAGCAAGTTAAGGGGTTTCCCAAGGGCACATGGTGGCCATGAGGCTGTTCTGGGACATAAAACCCAAACTTCCTGAGTCAGGGATTGCTTTTTCTTTTACCACTTCCTGTCAAGGGAGGAGAGCTGTCCCCTGGAAGGACAACCTTTGACTCTTTTTCAACTGACAAGTACTGACCTCACCAACAGATGTGTTTTTAATGAAGACCATGAGAGACCACTGCTAGGCTGTAGTTATTTCCCTTTATTTTCTTCCTCTGTACCATCCTCCTAGGTGGCATGACTTCTTAGCCCATTTTGTGTCCCTGTGACAAAACACCTGATGCTGACTAGTTTAAAAATTGAAGAGGTTAACTTTGTTCAGTTTTCCTGGTGAAAAGTTCAAAATTGGCAGCCGATATGGTTTGCCCCTGTGACTGTTTGCTGGCTGGGTCTCATGGGGCCAGAGACATCATGTCTTGGGAAGCTGCATTAGAGGTCACACTGTAAAAGGACTTTTTAAAATGATAGCTTAAAAATTGGGCCATCAGGCTCAGCTTGCCCTACTCCTACCCCACTGCAGCCCAGAGCTGGCTCGGCTCAGCTCGTCTGAGCACCTGCACAGAGGTGTGCACATGCATCCCACTTTGCCAGCCGAATTCAAGGACTGCCTACCTGTTGCCCCAGGTGTCCCGCCCTCCCAAGCCACACTAAACCTTATCCTTTTGCCCAGACACTGGTTTCCCCCAGTCCTTCCTGCCTCATGATGAATGGTCCTTCTAGCTAGACCTGCCCTGGACACATCAGCCCGACAATGAGTGACCACTCACAGATAACCCACAATAGACCAACCTGCCCTCAGCCTTCTACTTCCTGCACAAAATATATATAAGTTTCTATTTCATTCAAAGCCAGAGCTGATGATTCACTGCACATTCTGCAACCATTAGCAAGAGAGGAAGTCAGTGAACACTCGCCTACTCTTCAGTCGCACACTCCCATAGGACTTCACTGGCCCTGAGGGGCCTGTACTCATCCCTCCAGAAGAGGACATCTCTGTGAAGCAAGGCTCTTTCTGAGCCACACCCTTCAAAGGCTGACCACTGCTAATCTTGGGACCAAGCTTCCAGCGTATGATTCTTTTGGGGACACAGTCAAACCATTTCCAAACAGCAGCCACCAGATCACCCACCACAGTGACCCCATCCTCATAAATCCAGTTCACATTACCCCTCCCCCAACTTGAACCTCTCCCTCTGTCTCCTTTCCCAGCCCCTGAGCATCTCCAAAATGAGCCAGACTCCAAACCCAACAGACAGAACAGAACTTGCACTCTTGTTTGCACACCTGCTCCGCCTCTGTGACATCTGTGTAGGGATTTGCACTTGGCCCTACAAAAAAATCAGAAGCTCAGCAGCTGCCTTGCTTCTCCCCTGTCAAGCCTTCCACCCAGTTCCACCGGTGCTGTGGATCCATTTTTCAGACAGCTTTTAGAGCCTCTTTGCCTTGGCCACCCTCACTGCAGGTCCTCTGCCAAGCCTGTGCTTTCTAGTGGCTTCCCTCACCCAGCTTGGCTTCTCAGCTTCCACCTAAGGCCAGCCAGCCAGCAAGAGTGCATATCAATATGACGAGGGGACAGCAGCATGGGCCCTGCCTGCCCTGCCTGCCTGAGCTGGCTTACACTTACCAACCCAGTTCATGCCCCAGCACCCTCTGCTCCATCTTCTGATCTCAAGACCTCCACCCTGAGACAGGGGCAAGTGCCAGCTTATGCTGGTCCTCCATTGAGCCTGTCTTTTCATTTTACCCCCATCTGTGGCACCACTCTCACAAGTACAGGTCTCCTCGGTGTGACGCCTGCGCCCCGCCCAGCGGGGGATCAGCCACTTTGTGCTGGGAACTGTACAGGGGAAAGCGCGGCCAGTGTGAGGGGCTGGCTTTTGGACAATAGCGCAGGGAGCTGAGGGCTGCCTCTGCAGCGTCTCCTCTGCCGCAAGACCAGCAGGGTCGCGATGGAGGCCAACTCAGAACCCATGTCCAGGAGAGAAGGTCTGCCAAGGACCCGCAGCCTACACGGCGGACAGTAGGCTGGACGCAAAGCGCAGCAGACCTCCGTAGTTCTCTACCCCAAGTCTGGGGAGCTCTTCGGTTGCCTCACCGAGACTCCGCCCGCATCACCCACACACTCTTGCTCCTCTGCGCAGGAGTGGTGTAGGCGGGAGCCTCCTTCCGATGTGAGGGAGCCGAGAGGCTTGGCCCCCCTCGGTGCTCTGCTGTCTTCTCCACCTTGGACGGCTGCCCCCTGCCATGCACCACCCTGCCTTGGAGCCAGCTGACTAGGACTGAGCCCTCAACAGTGTGTGAGCTAAATACACCTTTCTTTTCTAATTTTAGGCATCGGGTATTTTGTCTCAGCAGCGAGAAAAAAGTAACAAGGTAGTGAGCGAGAACCATCGATGGAGCAGGAAGAGAGAAACTTCCTGTGCGCTGGGGTGTGCCCGTCCTCCCGGGCGTTATCATTCGTTTACCAGCATCTCTAGAGCTCTGAGACGTTCCAGCCACAGCCTGTACACTGGATTACAGTTGTCCAGGCGAGTCCCTTCATTGCATTTGAATTCTTTCTGGAATTCGTGCATTCATTCATAAAGGAACCACTTATGCTGGGATGACAAATTTGAGACAGGAGGGGAGCACACTCTCCCAGCCCGCCTTATTTATCTGCTGCCTTGGGCTGTGGTGTGTGTGTGTGTGTGTGTGTGTGCATGTGTGTACAGTGGTGGGGATTAAACTCATTGTGATGGGTAAGCACTTCATTGCAGTGCTAAGCTTCAGTCATAGTCTGTGTTTTCATACAAGATGCTAGGTAGTATAATATTTGTCTGGGATTATAACAAATTTAGCTTCACATTAACATCACAATATAATTTTAGCATGAGCTCTGAAGTAGAGCTGTGATTAATACTTACTTCCAATCCAGACCCTCCTTTTGCTGCTACTTATATTTCCCTCACTATCAAATATTCTGAAAACCCTAGACAAGTAATTCTTACAATTTCTACTTTTTCTAACATATCTTTATATTCACCCTTAAGACTCTACTTCAACTCCACACATACTCAGCACATGCACACATGCACTCCCACACATTACACACATAATACACACATGCACATACATACACACATATGTACACACCCACATTCAGACATATACACACAGGTCAGGAGGCCATGAAGTTTGTATGACAAAACTCCACTAAGGGAGATTTCCATAATTATTTCTATCTATATTATACGTTTTTATTTTACATGTACCATATCTTGATATCTATCCTAAAATTAATTCTAGCTGGGAAAGATCGTCCCACTGAGAGGAACTGCTGCTTGGAAATCCTAAGGGAGTCAGCTTCAGCGGCCTTTGCCTGTGCAGAGCTGGACGCTGCAGCTGTTGCAGCCACAACAAGAGTCCTCCGCCCTAATCCTCCTGGCTGGGCTCACAGCTAAGGCCTGCCCCTAGGAGGAGCAGCCTCTCTGCTTGTTCAGGTGAGCCGGTCCTACCCACCTCCTGTCTCAGGATCTTTCCCTGGAAACGCCAGTGGAGCTCTTGCCCAGCACTTCCGCAGCTGCCCCCAGTACCTCCCTTGGGGCCCTGTGTGACCCACAGCAACCCGCCCTCATGCCTGGTAGTACAACCAGCTCATCTTTTCTGTGCCTTTTGCTGAGCTCCTACCCCCTAACCATTACACAAAGAAACACAGAGCAGCCTCATCTGTATCCTCGCTGCTGTCCTCATGCTTTCAGATTGCTACTTTGCTTGGGGGTCTGCATGACTCCCGATTCAGACTTTTTGCAAAATAATGTCTCTGTCTCCCTTCTGTGTCATCCATGCCACTCATGATCTATCTCATAATTATCCTATGCTACACCCCAAATTTGGCCTGGCTTTTCCCATCCATAGAAGTGGAAAATGAAAAAAAAAAAAATCACATGTTCTTTTAAGCCATGCCCAGCGTTTGGGCTTTGTTAGAAACCTGTTTGGCCCTAGTACACTGATGAAGTCACACACACCTATGGTCTTGATGCCTTCCCAAAGCCCCGCCTGTGAAGCTTTGGGGAAACATTGATGTACAAACCATAAGGAGAGGTTTACCATTAAGCGTACTGAGTTTGAAGTGACAGTAGCCCATCTAAGTGCTCTAGAGATTAAAATAGAGAGCAGACAAGCTAGAGCCGATGAAAAAAAGTAGGCCAGACAGAGCCGTTCTGTAAGCATCACGTGTGCTTGAGGAGGAGGAGTGAGGAGCCAGGTGACAGAGGAGGTGGCCTCATGGTTAGCGCTTCTGCCTGTTTCCCCCAAAATAAGCCCCAGCATGATTTAGCAGGGCATACAAGGGAAAAGACTGAACACACTAAAGGATTTGACCCATTCGAATGGACCCTAAAGATTAGCAAAATTCAAGAGTTGGTCCATTTTCTGGCAATCTTTCCTTTAGTGATAACTGTTGAAAGAAAAGCTATATTTTTCTAGGAGATATATATGTATTTGTGGTTGTTGTTATCATCTTCTCCTGACTGGGTATTCCTGCCTAAGTACAGCGGGAGCAAAATGCTCACCAAAAAGAACGCAAGTCCATTTTAGGTTGAAATTCCTAATGACTTTCTCACCTTAAAAGGAAATGGTGTTTAATTATTGGCCTTTCATCAAGTTAACTTGCCGCAGGATTGAACTAACCACAGCAAGGGCATTGTTAACATCACAATTTGTTTGGAATTAGGCTGTGGGAAAGAGGAGTTTCTGTGGAAAGCCAAGCCAAGCTAAACAAAGAAGGGAAAAAATACTGTTATTCCCCTCACTGCGAGTCTGGGTTAAAGGGTCGATTATGTGGGAAAATGCCAAAGGGTCAGATATACAAACTCATGGAATTTGGCCTCTTGACAAACACCTAAATATAACTTATGGTTTCAAGTACTTTTTCATATTTTGTTCCACTAATTTGGGAATTCTGATATAGATGGTTGTTAAAACCACAGGAAGTTTTTCTTTCCTACAAATGGCTTAGATATTTATAAAGCAAACTTAAAAACTAATATACTATATACAGCTACATTGATGTTTATGTGGTTATATAGATACTGTGTTTTTCATTGAAATTGATTCACAATTATACATTATTAGGCAATTAACTGAAAATGGAATCACTTCATAATGGGGGCTGTTGAAATCCTACATGGACTGACTCTCAGCATAGATCAAGGATCAGCGTGTTGACCTAGCTCTGTTTTATTCATGGAACTTGTGGCCTTCTTAGTAAATGCTGTGCTGTGTTGCCACATTTAGGACAAGTCTATATCAATATCTGCAGTCTCCTGTGCAGCTTAATATTTATCAATAGAAATTTTATAGGTGAGATTGTATAGTACATATATCACCTATATATTGAACATTACATTGGAAAATGATATTGTTTCTTTTCTAAGAATCATAGGGCTGTTGGTTTTGTTTTTGTACTAGAAATCGAACTCAGGACCTGGCTCTTATCTTCACAGGAATTGTGCAGCTAAGCATTATCCCTGATCCTATGGCTGTTACCTTTAAATTCTTTTGATTGTAACCTTTAAACGTGAACAAAATCTGAACTCATCTGAAAAACAAAACAATTTTTCTTTTCCTTTCCTTTCCTTTCCTTTCCCCAAGCCTAATGCCCTATGCTACCCTGATTTAAATCTGTTCTGAGTAATTGTTCATATCACTGACACGTAATAGTTTTCCTCATCATCCATTGAACATAGTTGAGGAAGTCTGGGCTGTTTCTGAAAGTGCTGAGACACTTTTCCTCGTGAAGAAGGACCATAGGTGTTTGTCCTCTGACTGTCATGGCTTGTACCTGGGTATCCTCCCAAGCCCTTATGTGGTGATAGCTGGGGTTTCACGGAAGTGGCTGGATCTAGGGTGTGTGACTCTGGGATTAAGGGCATGTGGTGCTAAATTAGTCCACTTATTGGGGTAGCATAGTTTTAGGCATGGGTAATGGAAGACCCACCTTAGGTGTGGTTGGTTCCACCCAGAAAGCGAGGAGCCTGGAAGGGGAAAGGGGCTGCTGCCACAGCTTGCTGCTTCCTTTCTGAGCTTTCCGCCTGCCCAGCCATGGGCTGTTTCTCCTCTGCCATGCCACCCTTTTTTTGGCCAGCTGACTATGGACTGAATTTTCTACAGGCTGTGAGCCAAACAAGCCTTTCCTCTTTTAAATTTGGGTGTAAGGTATTATGTCTCATCAGTGAAAAAAGAATCTAAGACAGACACTAAGCAAATGTCAATGACTGTGGAATTTTAAGAACAGGATCTAGTTTTACAATCTAGTTTTACAATCTAGTGAGTTTTACAATAAAGATGCCATGCATTATTTCTTAACTAAAAATTCTTATTTTACTATACTTGATTTAGTTATTGCTCTAGAAAAAGCACAAAATGTATTTTGTATTATGTGTTACTCTCACTGAAGTAAGACAATTTCACAATTGGCTAATTGGCTGTGGCATAAATAAAGAAGATTAGGACAAAATTTTATTTGGGTGGAGAGAATTAAGCAGCAGCAAATTCTATAGTTAACTCTGTAGCATGAGTTCTTCTGTTATCAAATAGAAAGCTGGAGAACTCACAACTATTTTCATTCACAAAGTAGATTGCTAAAAGTTCTGTCACCTCACAGATTGATAGAAAAACATGAAAGATTATTTCTTTTGTTCTGATTTTGTACGATGCTAGGAGTGGATAATGGAAAGCACTCGATCCATAAGATTTTGAAGACAATTTACAATTTGATACACTATTTCCCTTTCTAGTTTCTAACACTTTCTTTAGAAAACACCACAGGAAACATGGACTTAGGCAAAGTATCATGCTCTCTAAACACATTTATTTTAAAATTTCTGTGCAAACAGCATGAAAAATGCAATTTTTTGAATGATGCATGCTGAGCTGGAGAATCATAATGAAAAGAGAAGGAAGAAAAGGAAATTGAGAAAAACAGATAAGACGGAGCGTGGAAGAGTAGGAGGGGAACAGTGCTGACACTGCAGGGAGAGGAACAGGAGGAAGGGAGCTCCTCCTGAGAAGAAGAAGAATGATGACAAGGACAGAGAGCTAAGGCGAGGTGCAGGAATGTGCTCCCCGTGCACTGAAGTCTTCACTCCAGCCAGGGCTGCTGGAGAGAGTAGACTCTCAAGTGCTGGACCTCAAAGGAGTCTTGCATCTAAGCTGTGCACCCTCCGAGTGTCGGTGGAATATCAGCCCTTCCTCTCTTTTGATCTCAGCTTCATGAGATGAGTGCTCCTCCCCACCACGCCTGATTATTTTTATTTAATTAATTAATATTTATTTATTTATTATTTATTTATTTTGCAGAACTGGGAATTGAACTCAGGCCCTTGCTCTTGCCATGGAAGCACTTATTCCACTGAGCCATCTCCCTGGCCCCAGAGCTGATTACTTTAGCGTGAACTTGCAGAATATGAAGTTTGTACTCACCTTGGGGAGAGCATCCATGACAGACTGCAGCTTCTTTCTTTCTACTTCCCTCCTCATGGGTATTCTCAGCTCACGTTTGTAGCACATGGTGCTCATCTCCAGTGAGGTTTTTAGGCTCTGTACATGGCATGTTTCCCTCCTCCTGGCTCCCCATAGCCCTTCCCCTCACCCCAACACTCAGAATCCTGGAACCCTCCTATTAGGAAGAGGCACATCCCTCTTTACCCTTCTGTCCACCTGCTAGTGTGCTCTTTGTTGGTACTTTGCCTCACTCAAGTGAGAGACACCATACAGCATTGCAGCTTGAGTGTCTGATTCATTTTGCTCACCATTATATTGTCCTGGATCATCTGGATTTCTACAAATGTCTCAAATTTACTTCTGTATAGCTGGATAGTATTCCATGTAGGCACCTCATGTTCATTACCTGTTGTCTGTTGTTGGGAGTACAGGTTACTGTCAGGACTTCGTTATTATGCTGTTATGCTCCTTGCTGCTACACACATCAGCATGCATGTATGTGTATCACTGCAGTATGCCTTTTTCCTTGAGGAAGTTATCTAAGAAGGGCGTAGCTGGAACAGAGGGAATTTCTAATCTTAGTTTTATTGAGAAATCTCCACACTGAGTTCCACTGCAGTTCCACTGCTTCACATTCCCAGCAGCAGTGTAAGACTGCTGTAGGGGCACCACCATCAGTTATTTTTGACTTCTTCTTAACAATTGCCATTCTTTCTTGTATAAGATGAAGTCTTAGCTTAGTTCTAATTTGCATTTCTCTATTGGCTAGAAACGCTGAGCACGTATTCATGTGGTTGTTGACAGTTTGTGCTTCTAAGATGTGTCTGTTCATTTCACTCGCCCATGTCTTCCTCGGGTCTTTTATTTAAACAACTTTAATTTTTTTTTTTTTTTTTTAGTTCTTTGCATAATCTGTATGTTAATCTTCTGTCTCTGCAATAGCTGCAAAACTTTTTCCCGTCTTATAAGATGTCTTTTCACTCTACTCATTGACTCCTTCACTGAACAGAAGCCTTTTAATTTGACGTAATCCAATTTGTTGATTCTTACTATTATTTCTTGTGTAACTACAGTTCTGTTTAAAAATCGTTTCCTACAGCTATGGCTTTAGGTGTTTTGCTTCTTTTGTATTCAGGTGGGTTAGGGTTTCTGTTGAAGTGTTCAGATCTTTCATCCCTTCTAACTTTAGTGCACATGGCGAAAGATGCGGGTTCAGCTTTAATCTTCTCTACACGGATACCCCATTTTCTCAATGACTTGTTGACTACATTTTCTTGGAAAGTATGTCCTGGATCCTTTAAGTATCAAATAGCCAACTCACCAGGATGCTTCTGTGTGCTCTGTTCAGTTCCATTGGTCTGTTTGTCTGTTTTTGTGCCTACAGCTGCTGTTTTCATCACTATTTCTACCACATGCTCTTGCTTGATGTACTGCCTCACTACAGATCCAAGGGGATGGGGTCAGTTACTGAGATGTACAGGATTTTGGTACATTTGCTCTTTTAAAATTAATTTCTCTAAAGTGTTTGTTACAGGAATACAATGATGTTAAATACAATGGGAAAAATAGAAAAAGGTGAAAGAAAAAGAGCTAGAGATTAGAAAGGTCACAGTTAATGGTCAGTAGATGTTTTGTGGCTTCAGTTTTTGCATAAGATTGAAGTTGTCCTTCTCTTGCTGGAACTGTACTGGAAAGGCCCCAAGGTCAGCGGTGGGAGCTTCAGTTCTGTGCCAGGGGGATGAAGGCTCTGTGCTGGAGCCAGGAAGCAATGCTCAAGGAAGCCCAGAGCTCTCCTCAAGAGAACAGCAGCCATCCTCCATGCCAGCAAGGACTTGAGCTCCTCTGATGATGCGAGCAACTGAGTTCATATCAGGAGATCCAGAGTGACAAGCTTCTCCAGGAGAATCAGTAGTGCGCCATCTTCCCTACAACTCTTTTTATATTACTAGTGGTGATAATCCTCAGATGGGCCATTCAGTATAGATAGGAGTTACAAGTTGATGTTAATCTGTTGTACTAAGTCATGATAAAAATATATTTCCTCATATAGATGATTTCTATTCCCAAAATGTATTTCCTATGTCTTTTGCTATGGAGCGTTTGGAACAGGAGAACTAGTTATTTATTTGTTTTTTATGTTTAACTTTTTTTTATTTTTAAAGAGAATAAAAGTAATAAAAAATTAGAAATGATACAGCATTTCATTAAACAAAATTACAGGAATTCAACAATGGCTATTATATTGCATATTATTATCTTAAAATTCATTGTTCAGTTTATCATATATGAGCATGCAAGATGCTAAAAAAAGTTTAAAAAAGAAAAAAATTTAAACATCACTCCTTTCAATATACTGGCAAAAGTCGTAACTACAATTATCCAGTCTACCCTGTATGTATACAAATATATATTTTTCCTTCTTTTTCCCTTTCTTTCATTTCTCATTTCCTTCAGTTTCTTTCCCTTTCACAATATCTGTAATACCTTTTGGATTATTTACTCTTTCAAGTACACCAGGAAGGCAATATGATGTTTACATATATGGGTCTGATTTATTTCACTTATTAATATGTTTTCTAGTTGTATTCATTTACCCATAAAAGCCTTAAGCACATCTTTTTATTAACTAGGTAATACTCATTGTGTAAAAATACTATAACTTTTTTATCCTTTCTTCAGTTGATTGGCATATGAGTTGTTCCCAAGGTTCAGCTATGACAATTTGTGCTGTTACATAAAACACATATATCACTGTGATATAATGTTTTCAGTTCTTCACAGAAAATGCCCAGAGGGGAATAGTTGGGTTGAATGGGAGCTCCAATCCTAGCTTTCTAAGGAGTCTCCACGCTGATTTCCACAGTGGTTGTACCAACCTAAGCTCCCACCAAAAGTGGAGAAGCACTCCTCTGTCCCCACAGCTTCTCCTTGATTGGCTGACTTCTTGATGACGGCCATTCTTTCTGGGGTGAGATGGAATGATGTTTTAATTTGCATTTCTCAAATGACCAGTGATATTGAATATTTCTTCATGTTTTCATTTTTGATTTGTATTTCTTCATCTGAGAATTGTGTGTTCATCTCATATGCTCATTTTCAGATTGAGTCTTTGAGTTTTGAGGGCCTTATTTATTAAATTCTTTTTATGTTTTAAGTAGAAGTACTTTTTTCTGGGGGAAAGTTTGCTAAATGTTTACCACAATTCATGGGTTTTCTATTTATTCTGTTGGTGATTTCTTTTGATGTGCAGAAGCTTTTCAAAATGATGAGATCCCAGTTGCTGATTCTTTAAAGCATTTCCTGTTAGCTTTTTAAAAGGAAAGAGACAGACTGGAACTGTGAGCAGGAAGCTCTGTGGGACCGTCCCACCACTGAGTCATCCTTGAGGGTTGCCCCAGGATAATTGTCTCTGCACATGGATCCTCGACACCTGGACAGCAGAATTTACTGATTCTGCCTCTTCATAAACACCTTCCTGCCATCTGAAGCACCTATGATTGGACAGCAATAACTAGAGCAGTTTAGGGTCAGAGGTGGAGTCTTTTTTTTTTTTTTTTTTTTTAATTTAGGGAAGGTTTACAGCCTCCCAAGCACTAGGATTACAGGAGTGTGCCACTATGCCCAGTCTCAGTTGCTGTCTCAGTACATCCCAGGGGTGGGACCAGAATTTAACCCCGAGCCTCTGTGTCTGCCTAAGCAGGTGCTGTAATCCTCTAAGTTATTTAGCCAGCCCTCATTTTGCTTAAACATGTTTCCACCTGATTTTCCAATCAAATCTTTGAACTTTTATTCTAGCCATTGAATCGCATACCTTACTCAGACTGGATGAGTAAGGTTAATGGATTTAATTTCATCAATAAAAAGACAATGCACAGAATTTGTAAGATGGGTCCATTGATGGTTTATAGTTAAAACCCCTAAAAATAAGCAAGTAGATTTATTTTTCATATCTTAGTTTCTCTATTTCAGTTATACAGTACAGCATGTTGTATATTTGTCCTTAAAATAATAAAGCAATTTTTGACTGTACCTTAGACTCTTTATATGTTTACATCTGGGAGAAAAACATTTCCAGGTGCTAGAATACAACTGTAACCCTACCGGAGGAAAGTAGCTTCACGGAATATACATAACCCTGGAGTGATAGAAAGAAATTAAGAAAATTAATAAAGATGAACTCTAGTCAGTTGTGTTAGTGCTCGGGAGGAAAAGAGAGTTGGGTAAGATGACAAGAAGTGACAGAACTCAGGTGCAGAAAGGTAGAGGGACATGTTCAAGGTCACACACCACAGGTAAAGCGCTCACTGTGGGACTGCAGCTCACCACATTTGCTGCTCCCCAGTTGAATGGCAGTGCTGGAAATAATACATGTAAATATGTTCATAATTAAGTGAGCAAAGCAGCTTACAACCCAACATTGTGTTAGCCAAGTTGTATGTAACATAGAAATGCAAATGTGTGTATATGTGTGTGTATAATATGTACATCTGTATATGTCTGTGTATGCATGCATAAGACATACATTAATTACCAGAAACAAACACTTGGAAGATTACATTAGACACCAAAAGTTTAAAAGAATTAGACACTGGTGATGCGCATGCAGTTTTCTTTCGTTGGAAGATCTCACCCACATTGGTGTGAGAACTGTTCTGTGGTCTACTGACTCAAGTGCTATTCACCTTTCCGAAGCCCCTCTCAGGGCTGGCCACTATAGATCACCCAGATTTACTTCAGCAACATATTTTGTCTCCCTTACTGGACCCCTCCTAACAGCTCTTAACAATTTTTCCTTACCTCACTCAGTCTAACTGAGCAGAGCAGCCCCTAAAGCACAGGTCAAGGTCACAGCGTTGCCCTCTGACTCAAGGATGCCAGCGTCCCCAGCATCCTGTCAGCTACCCCTGCCCCTCTCCTCAGCGCTCTCCTGCTGTCTGGCCTTCTTCACTACTGGACGAATGCATTACAGAATGTGAGGCTGCTCTCTGCGAGGCACTGAGTATTCTCAAACCCTCTCTATTTACTTATCTCTTGTATAGGCCTTTGCCAAATTCATAATTATAGTCTCTCTATGAAATGCATTAAATAATTTAATGCATCTGGCAGTGACTCAAAACCAAAGACCTATTTAGGAAAAGGCCCAAGTTTCTGCGGGTTGTATTCAAAGAAAACAAAGCTTTGACTCTAGAGTCACGAGTTCCTCAGGCAGGTTAGATATGCTTGGCATGCTAGAAATGGTGATACACCTTCTGGTGGTGTATTTAATCTTAAAATAAGGAAAGCACAAAGTTTTAAGCCTGAACAGCTTTAAAACACCATAACTCTAATTAACTCTAATTTTTGCACACTTCCCTTTCCATGTTCTTAGGATTTCATGGTAGACAGAGAATACTAGTTGTAGTGGTTGACATTGTGTCAATTTCAGATGTCAGAAGCTTGGCTGGATTGGCTTGGTGACACCACACCCTGGGGTGTGGCGAACCTGCCCTAGGTCAAGGAGGGGCCTCCCTAGAGTGACTCAGCACAAAAGGGGACATAAAGGGGTCCAGGAAGGCTTCTGCATGCCCCACACCCTTCAGGAGCTTGCTCTCTGCAGCCCCACCACTTCAGAGGAGTTCGCGTCTTCACAATCAGTGTAGAAGGAAGAGAGAGGCTCAACGGGCACCGCAGCTGCTGCTCCTCCTCTGCTGGCCCTTGTTTTCTGCCACCCTGAATTGCTGTCATCTGCCTTGGAGCCAGCAGAGTACAGACTCTAACCTCTACTAACTGTGAGCTAAATGAATCTTTCCTTCCTTCATTTTGAGTGTCAGTTATTTGTCCCAGTAATGAGTAAAAAGTAACTGAGACACTAGTTAATGAAATAAAGTTGCTTTATCTGATTCTTTTTTTTTTTTTAATGTATTCAGTACAGGATCTATAGGGTCTCATTATGCAGCTCAGACTCCTAGTGATCCTCCTGCTTTCAGTGCTGGAATTACAGGCGTATGCCACCACACCTGGTCTCTGTGGCCAGCTCAGCACACCCTGGGGGCAGGGTTGGTGCAGCATGTGGTGCTGGGGATCAAACTCCAGTCCCTGTGCTTGCAAAGCAGGCACTTAGTCTGCTGCACTGTCTCGCCCGCCCCTCAGGTTACTCTTGCACTCACAATGATGCTTCTGCCTCACTTCCCCAGTGCTGGGGTTAGAGATATGAGTGGCTACACCAGGCCTAAGGAAATGATGGCTTATAATTCATGAAAACCTAAGCAGTTTATCTAAGTGACAGAATGAAATAAAGGACATGTTGTAAACGAGTCTTTATCAAACTGTTAGTTTTACGGTCAGTGCTTCACCATAAGGGAGATATTATCAGCTTAGTTTTAGTCAGTTTACTGACTACAGGAAGGAAAGCCAGTGCACAGGGCTTCAAACATGCGGCCCCAGATTTGGTGACTCAGTTACCTTGCAGATCACATGCTGCCCTACCACCCATAGGAGGCTGCTCTCTCGCCAACCTGTGCTTTCCACACTGGAAGAAAAACCACCATGGTAAGCCACGTCCACCTCTTCATCTGAAGAGGTAAAGTGCTCTTGTGAAGACAAACAGCAGCAGCACTTAGTGGACGTGGAGCTTCTATCATCAGTGTCTCACATGCTGCTCTGTGTAATTGCTGAGAGTGCTGGCATGGAAGAAGCACCTATGCAGGGGCTGAAAGGCAGATCGGGTGAGCCTATCATAGGCCATAAAAGCCAAAGCACACAAACAGGACAAGTAGTGGGCTACGGCCTGTGTCAGCTGGACTTCCCACGTGTCAGTGTCCATGCAGACAGCAACACACTGCCAGGATTTACTCTGCCAGTGCACGCTAACCACAAGCCATTCCTGGGACCTGAGGAGAAGGCCATTGCTCAGCATAGAGAGTGTCCCCCGGCTTTCCTTGCACACGGGCTGATTCAGTGTCGCAGGAGCATCCGTCTCACCCAGCGGACCCCTCCAGCAGGGATCCCTGTAGCTTGCCTTTCAGCGACCAGGTGAGTGACCTGCTTCTGTCTCTGCCTGTCCTCGTCCTGGGCTTCTGCTCCTGGAAGGCTGATTAAAGCACTGTGTCAATGAAGGAACTGGTTTTCCGGTTGAGGAGTTTTGGCACAGATGAGTAAGCAAGCACTAAGTTATTTTATAAAAATTGTCCCTAATTATTTAGATGGTAAAACAAAATCCACAATTCAAATCACCACTGCAGAGAGACTTGTGCAAGATAAACTAATATTAGATAACCCATGTGCCTTGCCAGCAGCATAATCCAAGTGTACATGCACAGAGCATCTTGAGATGAATTCAGTGCCAACCATACATGAAATCCCTGGAAAAATATCATTCATTAAAGAGAACAATCTGTCTTTTTAACTTAAATAAATCCATTCCATTTCCATTCTCTTATATTACTATTTGGCAGCCCCCAACACACAACACAGAACATGAAGGGATAATTCATCCTTCCAACAATCTCCACAGTGTATGTTGTTTAAGCTGGTTTAAGAGGCAGAAAGATCTGAAAATGCCTGTTTTGAATCAGGAGGGTTGGAGGTATTCAATATAGTTTTAGGACCACACAATTTACAGGAGTTTGATACTTTGAGAAAAGCATATCTCCATAGTGATTTTCCCCTCGAGCTTGGCAAAGTGTTTTAATGGAATCTCCGGTGGAAACTCTGTTTCAGTGGCATCGGGAAAGATTTGTTGCTTTTTATTATTTTGTGAGCACATGAGTGTGGTACATATTTACATTCCTTGTGCGAAGGTGCTACACAGACATAGCACCTTAATTCTATCTTTTTTTCTTTTTCTCTATTTTCCTTTTTTCTTTTTTTGTGGGGGGGAGGTGTTGTTTCTGAGACAGAGTGTCAATCTGTAGTGTAGTTCAGGCTGGCCTGGAATGCATGGCAATCTCATTGCCTTAGCCTTCTGCGTACAGGGATTACAGCGCACACCACCATGCCTGCCTTTAACTCCTGTTTGCATCCTTTTTCCTTTCCCCAGCACCCATCCCCTGATCCTTCCTTCTCAGAAAGGAATCTGAGTTTTTCAGAATTCTCTCAGGTTTTGTATGGCCAGGACTTGGAAACACAAAAGCAGAGCAGGTGGATCTCTACTGAGAACATCCTATTTCCCACCCAGATTGGAAAGTGTATCATTAAAACTCTTCCTTTACACAATGCTGAAGAACAGGAGTTTACGACTTGTGTTGGATCCCCTCTCTGGCACCATTAGGTCTAACATCTACCAGCCAGCTCAGGGGATTATGGCATCACAAAATCCCAGGATGTAAGCCCAGAACAGTTCCCAAAGCTCTGCACCTGGACTTCTTGTGAGAACTCAAACAAGTTTTCCATGGGATGGCTCGGCCCATGATATGGAAAGGACAGGCCCCCTGAGGTTTGCCACTGTGCTCTTTCCTGCATGATGGCTGCCCTCACACTGTGCGGTACACTTCTCCTACTTTTGCTTGACCGAAGCGCATTCTGCAGAGCCTGTTTCTCTTCCTATCTTTGATAAAATTTTACTATAAGTTGTGCTTGTCTTCACCAATTCTTTACTAGGGACAAAAGGAACCTAGACACCACTTTCAGAAGGAGACTCTAGCACTCTAAAAATCAGGTAAGAAGAGAAATGGGAGGGCTGGTGAGATAGTTCAGTGGACTAAGTGCCTGCTTAGGCAAGTGCAGAGAATGGGGTTTGATCCCCGGCACCGCATGCTGGCCAGCCCTGACCCTGATGTGTGGAGCCGGCCAGGCATGGTGGTGCATACCTATAATCCCAGTACTGGGGACGCTGTAAAGAGGAGGATCACTAGGAGCCTGAATTGTGTGGTGAGACCCTGTACCTAATACACTAAAAAAAGGAGGAGAAGAAGGAGGAGGAGGAGGAGGAGGAAGAGAAGGGGAAGGAAAAGGAGGGGGTGGAGGAGGAGGAATGGGGATAATGAACTGCTTATCACTGGAATGGCCACTCCAGGGCTAGGAATGGCCAACTGTTAGTAATCTTTTGTGAAAAATCTCATGGGAAAGCTCCTGAAGCAAAACATTAGAAAACTTTTTCATCCCAAAAAAATCTGATCAGTAATAGTTGATTAAATATTTACCTTAAGTATATATTCTTGTTTCTCTTCAGATTGTACCTTAAGTATTTTTACTTTCTTTTTAAAAATTTTATTTCAAACATAAAAATTAAAACAAAATTTCAAAACAGGATAATATGGGTCAGGGAGATGGCTCAGTGGAATAAGCACTTCTCTGGCAAGTGCAAGGGCCTGAGTTCCATCCCTAGTTCTGCCAAGAAAAAAAAAAAACAAGAAATAAGGAGAATAACAAGGGTTAATGCATTTCATATTGTTATCTTTAAATTTGTTAGGCTACAAGATACAAGTACTTAATAGCCCAAACAATGTTAGATATTGTAAAATAGGAATAAACTATTCAAAAGAATAGAGAAAATGGGAAAGAAGGAAGGGAAAAGAAAGACAGATTAAGATAGTTATACTAACTTTTTTTAGTTCATTGACAAGTAAGGTGTTTTATTTAGCACAAATATTAAAATTATGACTGCTAATCATAAATCCCTCCTTTAGATACAAAAATTACTTCTTTATTTAATACTTTTTTAATTTTCCTTTTAATGTCAGGTTTAGAAAATCATGTAAGTGATAAACACCTGGCTTTTAAACAGAAGAAAAATTTGCCTGAGCAGAATTTGGAAAGCAGAAGGCAGAGGGCATTCTGGCTGTGGTAATCTATGAGCTGAAGTAATATTTAATGGCATGTTTACAAAGGAGATATGCTTTAACTCGTTATTATGAAATAAGAAATACAATAAATGCCTATATAAATAGAAAACAATAGATTGGAAGCAAAATGTGAAAATTTTAGTAGTAGTATTTTCCTGATTTTGAAATTTAAAAATATGTTTAATACACTATAGTTATGCAGTGGGGGCCACGGATCACTCCCCTTCACTGTCTAAAGCTGGGCAACGCCTCAGGGTTAGCACCCCTGATCTTTGCCCTAAGGCTCACTATTCACAGGCAGAGATAAGAAAAATAAAGACCTGCCTCCTAAAATTCTAAAGTCTCAAGCCAGGACACATATGTGCCAGAGTCCCTGGCATTACCTACATTAGTAATCTTTTATCCTGGAGCTCACAGAAAGTTCATGCGTGTGAACTGTACCCCATACATACAATTATAACAGAGCGAATTATGGGAAAGGATGTGCCGACAGGACTTGCCATCCATCAGTCACACATTAACTCACTGAAAGATCCAATGAGAAGTGCCCTAGACCTAGTGCTACTTTTTAAGTTCATTATTATCTTAAAGAAAAAAAAAACAAAACTAAAAACATAGCGAAGTTTCACAAGATAACAGGAAACTAACAAAAATTCTTTTAATTTTTTTTTTTTTTTTCCTGTATTTTAGGGAAGGGTCTACAGGGCGTTCAGGCTCGCACTACTAGATCGGATTTGTGGCGATCCATCTGTTTACAGCCTCCCAAAGGCCGGGATTATAGGCTTGTGCCACCACGCCCAGTCTCAATTGCCGTCTGCTCCAGGGACGGGGCCAGGAAGGCAGGCCCGGGGATTGAACCCCTGGCCCCCAAACCTGCTAACAGGTGCTTTAAGCCGCTGAGTTATTTGGCCGGCCCAAAAGTTCTTAAATTCAGTGCCTTCGGTGCCGCTGCCCTTCTCCTGCACCGGTGCGGGTTTGCTGGCTGTGCGCGCTGGCTCCTGGTTTCCCGCGCTCCACGTGCTGAAGAACCAACCTAAAGCCTGTCCCAGCGGCACCCTGGTGAGCCACCTTGCTCTTTTCTTTCCAAATTTCATGTCCGGGGTCACTCGTCGCGGGTACGGATCACGTTTGTAAACGCCGTTAAGCTGTGCAGCACGTAACACGAAAACTGCGTGACAGGATGACAGGCCGCGGAGAGGAGAGACTGGGTCTCCGCGAGGAGCCAGGAAGGTTCCGCGAGTCGGGCAAGCCTATGCCACGCAGCCTGCTCAGTGCCGCCCCCTGCAGCCTGGGGATTCCCTCCTGCGCTGTGCACTCCCAGGCTCCCAGAAAACTGAAGGCTCCTTCCCAGAGGCACAAGGCTGCGGCCTTGCTGCGTGCTAGCTTGGTCTCAGCAATCCACTCTGTCCCCGGGCCACGCGGGATCCTGAAGGTCTTGCCCTCCTGGGGAGACATAAAACAAAGATCAAGCCCCACCCAGCATCTGAACTTAAGTTTCTCAGGCAGCTGACACAGGGAACCCAACCCCTGTCTTGGGGGTCACCCTGCGGAAAGCAGCCTCAAGGCAAAGCACGTGAGGGCCCTAAGCCCCCTCCTGTGGACGCTGGCAGGGGTCTTGAAACTGTTCTAGGAGCCTCCTGGTCCTCTCAGAAGGCTAAAGAGCCAGGATCCAGGGAGATGGCCCAGTAGAATAAGTGCTTGCCTGGCAAGTGCAAGAACCTGAGTTCAATCTTCAGTTTCACCAAAGGGGTTTTCAAGGGGGCCGGGGTGATAGCTCCATAGAATAAACTCTTGCCTAACAAGCACAAGGTCCTGAGTTCAATCCCTGATTCCAGAAAAAAAAGAGAGAGAAAGAGAAACAGCCAGAATCTTTCGCCATCTGCCCTCCCCTGGAGGACACCCCCCCCCCCTTCTAGTCCCTTCTCTCCCACTCAGGCTTTCGTGCCAGGAGACTCAAGCCTTGTAACTTTTTCTGACTCGACTTATCAGAGAAGCAGGAAGGGGAGAGCAAGGAACCCAGTGCATCCCACCACGTGGGAGCAGACAAGGGAAGATGTTGGCCTCTGAATTGTTTTAATTTTTTCAGGTTTTTGGCAAAATGAAACATTTGTTTTTATTCATTAGCTCCTCCTAGTGAGTTGCACTTTCTTTTTTTAACATTTCAGTCACTCTGAACTAAACAACTAGACATTACTCAGAGCTTTGTTGAAATGCAAAGAAAACTGTGACTTTTTGAATCAGAACAACTCAGAAGCTAAAAGATCCCGTTTTTTTACTGTGAACCTGATTTTCTTATACAAATAGCTTCATTTATGCCAGCATTGATCTGAAAAAGGCAGCCTCTGACAATGGTGGTAATTAGAACAGCTGAAGTATCAAGAGCTCCAGTAAAATAAATCTATAAAATTTTCTTATTTGAGTAATGAATAATTAGAGTGAAAACCCAGAAGTATGGAAAAATCAATGTAACAAACAATAAAAAACCCTGAAAGCAAATATGTGGATATTAGAAAGATGCCTCAAAAAATTCAAACATCGGTGGCAAAATATATTATGGAAGCACTTTTAGAAAAGGCATGCACAAAATGCTTCAGAAGTGTAGAATTGTACTTGCTGTCTTTGGGGTGACATAGAGGCCCATTTAATCACTGACTTTTTCCCACTCTGGTTTTTCTGGATGATAAAGCAGTCTGTGGGACTTTTTCAGTTACTGTTACAAACAGAATTTCTCAGTCATAAACAAAGCAAAACAAAACTTCAATTTTTAAAACAAAATGGAGAGTCTCTTCACTGCCATAGAGCATGAAAACAGGGTATTTGTATATTTTGCCATATCTGAGTGAGTGTTTTTGAAAACCAGACCACACCTGCTTAAGCCATCCCCACAGCCTGAACTGAAGCATAATCCACTGGGCCCAGTCAGAGCAGGTGCGATCAAGGACATCTGAAGCAAGCCTAGGGGCCAGCAACTCTGGCATCTGCATAGTAAAGGCCACAGGCCAGCTGCAGGGCTCAGCTACATTCCCCAGCTTGCTGAGGTCTAGGGTCATGCGCCAAGCTCACCCATTTACACTTCTCAGGGCTGCATCCCTAACAGTAGCTTTACGCCTCCCTCCATCTCACCTGGACTTTGGCCTCAGGTTTATCTCTAGGTAAAATGAAAATTAACCTGCGGTTGCTGACTAACTTCTCATGGTGAAGCTTCTGTGTGCTGGGAAATTCACCCCTTCAGGACATGAGCTAGTGGGATAATAGGGAATCTGGAGACAGAGGAAGGGGTTGTGGAGGACGGAAGGACTACTCGAGAGCCCAAGGTTTTAGGGCAGCTCACCTGTCTCCTCAGTTTGTTGGTCTCTTTCCCAATCATTAGACTCAGATGTCCACTGGGTTCTGTACCTGTCAGACCCTCCTGAGCTCCTTGAAAGTGAACAAGCTCTGCCTTCTCTACTTGCAGTGGTTGGGAAAAAACTAATAGGGACCTGAACCAGGGGACTGGTTCAGGAATCAAGACCACTTGTCAAATTATCTGCCTGTTAGCCAGGGGCCCGGGTAGACACCTATGTGGGTATATAATTCTCTGGTGGGGTAAACCCCTCCTTAGACAGGTATATTATGATGATAGATGAGTCTATAATTGACTACAGGTTTCTAGCCAGCAGAGCGCCCCCCTGTTGAGCCCTTGCCTGGGAGATGAAGTTGTGGCCAAAGGCAGAGATCCAAAGATTCAGAGGAGGCACACCTAGGCTCACACACAAGACCAGAGAAGGCCAGCATCTGCATCTCCAGGGGGTCAGCTTTACCAGGGGTTACCCTTGGGCTGTCCAGGTTAGGGACAGAGCCAGGGGACAGCTTGCAAGTTTCCCATGGCCTGCAAAGAATGTAGTGCAGATGTTCTGGGGCTGAACAGGTCAGGCCCTGACCCAGGAAATGCCCTGCAAGGCTCTGATGAGCTAATCTGAACGAATCAGGCCTTTCCAGCAATGCCCTGGAGATAAGCAGGTTAGGGACTGAGCCTACAGATGCTCCCTTGGGTTCTCACAACCTCCTGCTTCCTCCTCTGGCCAGAGACCCATCCTGGGGACACCTCATCCATTCTAGCTGATGCCCTGCTTATATCCTTGCTTGGACACTGAAACCCAAAGCCAGACAAGCCCAGTGTCTGAATCTCCAAGAGTTTTGATTTGCCAGGGGATACCTCTGGGCTGCACGGAATAGGGATTGAGCCAGGAGATAGCTTGTAAGTTTCCCATGACCTCCAAAGAATTTAGCTCTGCCTGCAGACTCTCTGGGGCTGAACAGGTCAGGCCCTGCCTGGGGAGCACCCCATAAGGTTCTCATGATGTAATCCCAAGGAATTAGGCCTTAGCAGGGGTGCTCTGGAGATGAGCAGGTTGAGGTCTGCTCAGCGGCTGATTCCTGTGACTGAATCCTCACTCCCCTGCCCACTGATCCATCATCTATGTCATGTGACTCCCTGCTTAGAAGAGACAGACAAAATGGGCAGAGAGGAGATTTGCAAGCCTTCATGGTCCTCTACCAAAGCCTAGTCTTTGCCACAGAAATATTTCTCCTCAGGAGCTGACACTGCTGAGGTGCCTCTTGTCAGCCCCTATCTACCATGGGCTGCCTTTTCACCAGCCTGCCAACCCAGTTCAGTCAAGGCTGGCTCCTAGCCCGGAAGTTGATTCCTGCAGATGGCAGACTGCACCCCTGGGTGGGCTGTCAAGGACAGCCTGCCACCCACTCAGCTGGAGACACCAACCTATGCCCTCACAGAAGTCCGTCCTCTTGTAAGGGAGGCTACAGAGGGGCTAAAGCCTAACAGGGATACATTTTTGGTATGACATTGCTGGTACCAGGCCCCATGCAATATAGTAAAGCCATCAGGACAATAACACCTAGTACGAGATCCAGGATCATCAATGAGCAATGATGCTCCCCCAGGCCACAGGCAGACATACGTGCCCTCCCCCAACAAATCTAGGAGACATTAGCTGGTTCTCTGGCCTTGACCTCAAGGACAAGTTCTTGTCTATTCCTTTGAACCTTAGTGTCCTATACTAGTTAGGTTCACCTCTCTAAGGTAAAGCACCAGCTGCCCATGGCACCAAAATTACAAGATAGAGTACAAACTGCATGCCTGTGAACTACAGATACATAATAAAAGAAGATACCCACCAACTGGCTGTGTTGGACAGGCAAGCCATTTTGTTTCTTCTAAATAGAAGTGTGTACTCTTCTCAGATGCCCATTTTTGGATTGGGTCTTTGAATTTGGGGGTTGCCCTTTTCAATTCAAGGACAGGTATATGAGATAAATATATACACTGCTCAGATGAAAAAATGTAAATGGCAAATAAATGTATAGAGAGTTCAACATCATTGGTCATTCAAGAGATGCAAATTCAGACACCACTGAGCTTCATCTCACCCCAGAAAGAATGGCTGTCCTCAAGAACTCAACCAATAACAAGTGCTGGAGGGATTGTGGGGAAAGAGGAATCCTCCATTATTGGGAGTGTAGACTGGTACCACTGTTAGGGACATCACTGTGGAGATTCCTCAAAAAACGAAGATTAGAGAAAATTTGGCCTAGTACTCCTCTTCTGGATATCTTCCTGGGAGAATTTAAAACATCATACCACAGTGACATATGTGCACCCATGTTTATAGCAACTCAATTTTTAGCAGCTAAATCTTGGCAACTATCCAAATGCCCATCAATGAAAAAATGGATCAAGAAGATGTGGTATTTGTACACAACGGAGTACTACTTAGCCATAAAGAAGGATACACTTTGATGGGGAAGTGGATACTACTTGAGACCCTACTGATAGGTGACATAAGTCACACTCACATGTGTACACATCAGATTGTCTTCCTTGTATGAGAAACTTAAAGGGCAACATCCAAAACGTACAACAGATATTGTAAGATGGGAAGAAATTATTCAAAAGAAAAAAGGAACAAAGATGAGAGAAGGAAGGGAAAAGGAAACAATACAAGATAGCTCTACTACTAGGTTCTCTTGATCCATGGAAAAGAAAGCCTTATGCTAATATTGTTGTTGTATTTTTGTTGTTTGTTTGTTTGCTTGTTGGCAAATCCAGGGATTGAACTCAGGCCCTTGCACTTGCCAGGAAAGCACTTATTCTACTGAGCCATCTCCCTAGCCTGCTAATATTGTTTGGAGAAAGTTTTATGCCCATATCTTGTACTCTGAGTTAACTACTATCTGAGTTAAAAATAACAATGTTCATTGTATCAACTATTGTTCTTCTCCTGCTATAATGTTATAAAATCTTCTTTTCCTTTTTTCATAAAATATAAAACAACCAATTAATCAGTCAGCCCCATCCTGGAAATGTGGTCTCTGTTTGCGGACCTTATGTACTAATTTTGCCACTATCTTGCTTGTCACAATTGACTCCTGAGTCCCTCAACCCCAATTACAGGATGACCTTGGTGTTTGTTCTTGTTTCTCCTTGTTTTCTCAAAGCTGACTCTGTAGGAGACGATAGGTGCTCCTATCGTCACAGAACCTTCAATCTAATCCCTCTGTTATTACCAACATTTTCCTGAGGACCTGACAGCCCACATAGATAAAATTTCCTTGAATATCATGCTCCGGAATTAAATAGATTCACTGACAGTGGTAGCTTAAAGCTGTAGGGCCTAAGACTCCAAACCACCAAAAGGGGGGATTATATTTTTTCTAGAAGAATGTTGGTTGATGCCAATCATTCTGAAATGGTGAGAAGTCCATGTAAAAGTGAGCTGATCAACTCTTGGGTTCCAAGGACTATCTGAGTCATAAGATGCATCCTTGTACAAAGATCTAGAATTGAGGGGGTGCTTTCTGGCCACTTCCTTCACAGAGCCTTTATTGATGTATCTCATGGCTTTCCTACTTGGAACACACACAGTCTCTTGGTCAAGTTTTGTTCTGATCATCTTTCACCATTTCAGATGATGCCTGAGTCAAAGCCACCTTCATATTGGCAGGTCGTCAACAAGTCCTTAGAGAGCATGTGGCTCCCATAGCCCCTAGATCATGCAAGATGAGCACTCAATGGTTTCTGTACCTCTGTCCAGCTGAAAACAGCTATAGAAGGTAGACATTCCACCTTTCACACCCTCTAAGACTTTGGGGGCAGATCTCTCAGCAGGGAATAACATAGATAGTGTACTGTCCTCCACTCCCCGAACCTGAGCCATGTTCCAAGCCCAGACCCTCTCATCCTGCCAAGGCTCACTACCCGGAGGCAGAAATGAGAAAGACAAAGACACCTGAGGCCAGCTGGAACCTCATCACCCATGGTAACAAATTCAGTCTTTTTTATTGTATTTCAAAGCTTTAAACAGTTATGATATGTTATGGTTAACGTAAGTTACTGAAAAATATATCAAAAGATCACATGACTTTTCCTAATGTTATGGAGAACATGCTTTTGTGACTGACTTTTGAATTCTTCCTTTAAAGTTGAACATGAGATTTCAAGTGATATTTGTACACCAGTGTAAGCAAAAGTACATGCACCAAAAACCATCTGGGTAACCTTCAGGTATGTCTGACAAGATGACATCAGTAATATACTATAGTGATTCTATGTTGAGTGTCCTCGACTCATCTGGGAATTTTTAATTTCTGAAAAAAACAACTCAATCTCTTATTCGCAAAGCAGGAGCAGTGCTCAGAAGAAATGCATTAATTAAAGCACTAGATTATGCGTTAGACAGGCAGTAACCTCATTTCTAAGTGATTATTTAAAAAATTCAAAACTATTATGAGAGCAGATCATTTTGTATAAATTTGAACTCTTTGTCTCACAAAGTTGAAGAATGAGTATCAGAGACATCAGGAGGAATATAGGGGAGCGTTTATTGCAAATCTAATAAAAAAGAAAAAGTTCCTGAAGAAGATTTGCAAAGTAGAATAGCCAAGCTGCTCGCTGCATTTGCCCTTATACAGATAAGCAGAGGACAAGAAGTTTGTGGAGCTGTAAAACCTCATTTGCTTCACTGGAACCTGATTACATTTTTGGGTTTCTAGAAATCAGCTTCAAAAGAAACTGATTTCCCTGAATTTCTGTTTCTTTAGCCTCAAGTTTAGGCAGGGTCTATCAACTCTTTAGCCTAAGGTACTCTGCCTAGGAGCCTTTTCCCCAGAAGAGGAGGCTTTTATCTCCCTCTTATCCCTGCCTTGTACCTTTCTTTTTGTGATGTGAAGTAGCTCAGCCTGTACACTATTTGCTTGTACCCAGCCAACTCTGTCTGAGGCTCCCTCGCTAAATGCCTACTTCAAGGCTACTTTAGTCATTACTAAGCTGTTGATTAAACTTTATTGCATTACCTTCAGAGTAGAAATTCAGAGTATTGATTGATACTGTTGTTTAGAAAATAATATGATTTGAGGGGCCAGGGAGATGGCTCAGAATAAACACTTCCCTGGCAAGTGCAAGGGCCTGAATTTGATCCCTGGTTCCACCAAAGGAAAAACATTACAAAAAAGAATATGATTGTATTCACTGAAGGGGATGCTAGGACAAGCATTTCTTCAAGAGGAATGGGGTGACTATGGTGTAAATTTCCTTAAATATTTTGTGGAAGTGTTACTTTGCTCTAAAAACTCTCTGTTAGGTATGAGGATGAAATTAAAACATATGGGCAATGTGTTTAACCCATCTCTGACAAAACTAAACAAAAAAGGGGACATAAATGAAGAAACATTTTGTATCTGTATATACAAAATACAATAGACATATAGCTACTTTCTCTTGATTCGGTGAGAGGAAAGATTTGTACTAATAGCGTTTGGACAGGATAGCATGTCTGCATCTTGTACTATGCATAACCACTACAAAGACAACAATGCAATGTATTAATTATTGAAACGGTCCTACTAATCAGTTTTGAAACTGTCTCATTGTTTCTCAATAAAATTAGTAAAAAATAAAACATATGGAGAGTACTTTAAAGCATTAAGAGATCACTGTAAATTTACATGATTTGTCACATTGAAGTGATGTGTACCAGATTTATTGTGCCATCAAAAACAAGCAACACAGGTAAAAATAGCCAAAATACATTTTGCAGAGTAGAGTATCAAAAACAGTAGAAGAAACATGAAAAAGAGGGATCTGAGAAAATATTTAAATATATAAATAAATGAAAATCATCCAACCCAACTCTTTGAGTAAAAAATAAAAGGTGTCAAAAGTGACATCACCATAAGCGGGATTCAGAAAAAATTAGACATCACAGAAGAAAAGATTAGTGAACTTGGCACATACTGGTAGAAAATTTCTAAAATGAAACAGAGAAAAATGATTTAATACAGTGTGCAGAGCAACACTGAGCTGAGGAGATTCCCAAATATATGAGACTGGGGTTCTTAAGCTGGAGAACAGCATAGCTTTGAGAGTAGAAATGAGACAATATTTCTTCCCCAAATTTGACAAAAAGTATAGTGGTGTGGGTCTAAGTTTAAAATCCTAAGTACAAGAAATATGAAGAAAATCATCTTAAATAAAATTCATAATTGAACAGCTTAAAATGAGTGATTAAGAAGAGGCAACTGGTAAAAAGAAGACAAATCAGGTGCAGAAAATCAAAGATGGGGATAACGTCAGTCATTAGAGACAAACGCAGCAAACCTGAAACAGCACCAAGGTAGGATCAAAACAAAAGATAGGACAAAGATGATATGGAAAGCGTAACAAAAACTTCTGCTTTGAAGAAAGCTCCAACTTCCAGGACCCATATAAAGCAACAGAAGTGACACATTTCAGCATTTATTTGGTTAAATTTAGGGTCCTTTTGTCCAGTATGGGGGCACATGCCTGTAATTTCAGCACCTGGAAGGCTAAGGTAGGAAGACAAGATCGCTATCTTACATAGTGAGTTCTATTTAATGCAGATTGAGTATTGTTTCCAAATATCCTGTCTATGATTGGTGCTATTCAGGGATGCAGAATTTGCAAATAAAGAGGAAAATAAAAAATATTTCCTTTTGTAATAAAAAGGAAAAACTTAGATTAAAGCAAAAATAAACTCAGTGAGATTAAAGTGCCTGAAAACAGGCACAGGGCCTGGGGATTCATTTCCCCCTCCCCAGGCCTGTGGTGCTGACCCGGCCCCCAAGACATGCTGAAATGGCAGGCAACTGAAACTGGGCATGGAGTCACCTGCCTGTAATCCCAGCCCAGTTCCTGGGAGGCTGTAAACAGGAGAATCAGTAGGAGTCCAATCTAGTAGTGAGACCCTGAACACCCTGTAGACCCTTCCCTAAAATATGATAAGAAGAATAAGAATAAAAATAAGAATGATGATGATGATGATGAAGAGGAAGAAGAAAAGAAGAAGAAGAGGAAGAAGAAGAAGGAGGAGGAGGAGGAGGAGGAGAAGAAGAAGAAGAAGAAGAAGAAGAAGAAGAAGAAGAAGAAGAAGAAGAAGAAGAAGAAGAAGAAGAAGAAGAAGAAGAAGAAGAAGAAGAAGAAGAAGAAGAAGAAGAAGAAGAAGAAGAA
>PVKA01009743.1:0-11335 GCA_004027165.1 Ctenomys sociabilis | reverse complement strand
TATTGCCAGCTTTGGTGAGTAAAAACAGAGAGCCAGACAAATCAGCAAAATATACATGAGAGATAATTTGAACTCCAAATCATGGCGGTGCCCTGTATTTTTCTGCTCATTATACTCACTCATAATAATTCCACAGCCCCACCACTCCTGTTAATTGTAAATATGAGTTCTTGGCCAAGCAAGGCAACAGTCCAAGTCTTTTTTTTTTTTAATTTATTTTTTATTTTTGTTTTATTGAAGTACAAATATCAATGAGATAATTTTAAGATACCTTGACAAGATGGATTTGATAAATTAATACTGCAAACTGTTATCATAATGTTTTGGTGTCATACAAGGTGCATACATGATATTATACTTACAGACATTATTATACCGTATGTCTCTTATCAGTAAATAAAGAGAGTGTAGCTGTTTGCATATCTTATTTTTTATACCTGAATTACATCAAAGATTCAATAATTAATACTTTCTACCTTGTTATTTTCCTAGTGGTTGTCCATAGTACTAGAAGCCGACAAAATATCCTGTCCAACCACCATTAGTGCAAATCTTGCCTCTCATAGAATTGTGTAGAAGCAAGATGTTATCTATCCCAACTGTACTCTCTGTACACACACATCATGATTCTTCCTTTCTGCATCCCTTCCTTTGTTTATACCTGTTAAAGATGGGCACTCCATTGTCATTCAATTAATTTAGGTGCCTGAACTCGACAACACAATCCAACAGAGTCCAGCATTCCACAACAATGGTGAGTTATCCGAAGAAGTTGTTGACCATAGCCATTTACAACTCAACCTATTATTATGGCCTCGTGGTGTATACTTCATTTTTATACTTTTCTGCTGGACCAAGTCTTATTCTGTGTGAATTTCTTGATAATTTTAAGAAATCACAAAGCTTACAGTTGCAAAATTTTGATAAGCCTGAAGAAGTTAGCAATTTTGAGAACTATTTTCAGCATCCTCTGGGTTGAGATAAAGATAGTAGAGGTAGAGATGAGTTAGAGATAGAGATCACAGAGATAGAGATCAGAGATAGATAGATAGATAGATAGATAGATAGATAGATAGATAGATAGATAGATAGATAGATAGATAGATGATGGATGGATAGATAGATAGATACAGATAATAGGTCTAGATATGATTATAAATATTGATGAGGGAACTTCAGAAAAACACAACTTCAGGGAGAAAAGTTAGAGGAAACAGCTGCAGAGTGACATATATCCATGCCAACATAAATCCATCCTCATCAAGATAAGTTTTAAGTCTTAGCAGTTGCATCCCTTCCAACCATTGCAGTACTATAATTTGGAGTTCCCAGAGAAATTATGAAGCTAATTACTTGTATAATAATCATGGCTGTGTTTCATAAATCTCATGTTTTATGAGAGAGCTCCTGAAAGGAGATAGATACGAAGTAAATGCATTAGAAATTTATATTGAAGTTCTCCCTAGAAACAGAACATAAATAGCACATACATATGTCTAAATGTGTAGGTACACATATATGTGTGTATATGCAACATGTTTTCCACATGTAATACACATTATCTACGTGTCTTATATGTATGCAATATATAGGAAGACTGAGACCCAGAGCCAGACACACACAGAAAGACAGACACAGACAGATAAGCAAACAGACAGAAAGACAGAGTCACAAAGGCATGATACCACAAGGTAGTGGCTCAGGATTTGGGCTGAAGATCACACAATCTGCTGTCTGGAAATAGGAGACCTGAGAAGCTGGTACCACACCACAAAAGCCTAAGAGCCAGAGGACTGCTGGATACTTACCTTTCTCAGTGGAAATATCTGTGAACCTGGAGTTGGGACACAGAAGATTGACGATGTACCTCAGGACCAGGGAAAACCCAGCCTTTCTCCTCCTATTCAGGGTTCAGCCACTGAAAGAAGCCTCTCCCACTCTGGGAAGGCTGACTGTTCTTCTCATTAACTAGATTACTTGGCTTGTCCAGCAGCACCTTCCCAGGCTCCCCCAAGGATAATGTTTCACTAGACCTCTACTCATCTTTTGGCCACATCAAATTAACACATTGAGCACCTTTGTAAAGAGAGTGTAATACTGTAGAGGAGAGTCTTGCTGAAACCTACAGGAAAATAGTGACCAGGGCCTTTGCCCCTCAGTCCTGAGCAGGGAGTAGAAGCAGGAGGTTTGAGCATCTGCCTTGTTCTCTGGGTAGTTCTCAGAAGACATCCATTATCAGGAACAAAATCTTGAAATATTTCCCATGCCAAGGAGTGAGAGGAAAATTTTACAGTGAAAAAACAAAAGACGAGGAATTAATTATTTTATAAAATTTACTTTTCTTGGTGCCAAAAGAAGATGGGAAGTTGGCGCAGAGAAGCCAGGATGAGCGCGGGCTGCGCAGAGAATCAACCTATGCAGTGCTGCTCTAGGGCTGCCGGGAGGGCATCTTCCAACTGCTGAGCTCTGCTGTGGTGGACTTCGGAGACTCAATATTATGTCTTTCCTTTAGAGTGAGTGAGGATTTTCATAGCAGTCATCAAGATGCCTTGAGCATAAGGAATTATAGAATGATGTCCAAAAGGCCATGAATAATAGTGATTTTAAAGGAAATATTAGAAGTATATTTTTGTGCCCTCCAGTTTTTTCATGTTGGTGAAAATGTTGGTGCTCACATTCCTGCATCGTGGGTCCCAGTGCAGACTCTAAGTCTGAGTGGAAGGGTAGGCTGTTAGGACAGCATGCACCAGGGGTAAGGCTGGGCAGCCACCAAACAGGTAGGTCCTTAAACATGGAGTCTGTAGTTTGAGGCACTATAAATATTTGTCCTAGATGAAAGTTTTCACAATATTCCATTTTCTATTATTTGTATCGGTTGATTTAATTTCTTCTTTAAACTCCCTTTCTACTGGGCTATATAGTCACGTCAGAAAGACCTCCTGCATTACAGTTTCTTGGGCCTCTGTTTTTGGGGATTGGAGCCTTAAGATGCAATCAACTATTTCCCACATGCTTTGACAGAGTTTGCACCAGATGGTCATTACAGTCCACATCAGTGCAAACACATTTCCTTGGATTTAAAAAACAGCAACAGTGAAGCCTGGATTTTAATTTTTTTATGCCACAAATTAGAGAGCTTTTTCATGAGAAAACTCTCATTCCATCCTGATTCAAATCTTGTCTTAATGATTGGCAGTGTGATTGACACCCCACCAGGTCCACTGTGTTTGTTGCAGATTGACTATTTTAGGTCCCAAAGTGGCCTCTTCTTCTGGGAGAAGGATAGAGTTCCAAGTCTTCAGTTGGGTGATAATTATTTCCCACAGTTAAATCTGCAAACATCATGAAATAGCATCTCTATAGAATTTAGTGTAGAGAATTCTGAAAGGCATCTACTTTATTGTTGCAGCAAATACCTCATCAGTTTTCTGCTTTGTTTAATTTGCTGGAAATCAGAGCAGCTGAAATTATTTTTTAAACACATGCTATTCTATAGTCAACAGATTTGTTACTTTGGAAAAGAGCCTTCTTCCACTTTACATAATAAAAAGCATGCTGTAGCTACTTAAAATGGATCTGTTATTGCATAAGGCATAATTCCTTGACATGTTTTCCTGGAAAATATAAAAGTATAGCTGGGAATGGAGAGCAGATACACAGGAAGGATCCAAGAAATCTCAATGACTGGCAAACATTTACCGTACTTGAAGAATACAACAGAATATGGTTCACAGTTTGGCATTCAAAAGCCAAAATATCCTCACAAATATTCTTTCTCTCTACTGGGAGTTATGTTATTATGTAAGCCAGAATGACAATGGATACTTCTTTATAAGCCTTGAGATCCTTTATTCAACATTAATAACCAAACTAACCACAGATTCAGTTATTTAAGTTTGTATCTAGCACACTAGTTAGAGTGGCTATTGGAACAGTTATTTAAAACACAATTGGATAGCATGCCATGCCAGCTGTGTCCCCAAGGCTCACGGAGACTGCAATTGAGCCTGGGCATGGTGGCATGCACCTCTAATCCCCGCACTTGGGAGGCTTAAAACAGGAGGGTCGCTATGACTCTGATCTGCATAGTGAGACCCTGTAGGCCCTGTACTAAATGCACAATAAAATAAAATTGGCAAATCTCTATAATACAATAAAATGGAACCAGTCTTGAGATGTTACTATAGTAAAAACAAATCCATTAAATAGGTTATATATACTAGTCCTTAAGACTGAGATTTTGTTGACTTTATGAATAGAACACAGATCAGATTCTTCACAATATTAAAGGGTGGAGCAGAATATAGTGCTAATATATCGTGTCAAGAATAGCTCCCTACTCTTCACATCTCTACAGAGGACCAGAGCTCTGTCTTCTGAGCATAGATCATGGGCCCTAAATGTGAAGGTCATGCTGTGTCTTTCAGGTAATGGGCTGCATCAAAGCTGAGAGACCAAGCACATCTGCAGACATCTGATTCACCTTAAAGCAAAGCTAAAATGTGAACAAATGAAGCATCCTGCTGTAGCTCAAGAGCTTGCAATTGCATGGCACAGAGTGCATCTCTTTGCCTGTAAAACAAAAAATCATCTGGCCCTGATCAGCTCTGGTTGAAAATCTGGTGCAGAGAGTTGGCTTGTCTCCGGTGAACTATAGGACCCTTTGCCATTGATAGAGCCTTCCTAGAATAACTCATCTTCCAGGGAGCATGAATTAAAGGCCTTTATCCAAAGTGAATTGAAAACCTTTAAATCTCAAATATATTCTGAAGTCTATTATTTTGCCAAGTAAAGTCTGAATCATGCCTGATGCACTTCTTAAGCCTGGTCTAATCTTTTGTGTCTTTGATATTAAATGCTTTTCTTCAGATAACCAGCTCCACTGTGGCACTGTCCACTCAAGCACCTGCAGACCCAGTGGGAACGTGGCTGGGAGTGTGCGCTGCGGTGCTGCCCCCTGGGCCCATCTGAGTGATCCAATACGTCACACAGGAGAAGGTGTGTGTGAAGGTGCCAAACACATGTTACCCCAAAAGAAAGCTATTTTTAAAGGAGGCCAGGGATTCCATGAAGCTTTCAGGTATCTTCAGTAGACTGCAACTGAGTGTGATTACTGAAATGTTCTCTGTCAAATTGGCAATGAGCTCTTAAAATGCTCTCTCATTTTTATTAACTAATACAACAAGGGTTGAAAAATGAAAAGAAAAGCAGAGTTGGAATGTAGATAAATGACAAGAAAATATTGTGGGGAGAGATAGGACACTGAATGAGTTAGGAATTGCTTCTAGGTTTCTTTCCTAACTTAATTTTACTAAAGTAGAACCAGAACCTTAAAAATAAATTTTGGGGCCTGCAAGACAGCTTGGTAGACTAGGTGTGTGCTTAGGCAAACTCAGGGACCTGGGTTTGATCCATCATACTGCACACCACACCAGCCCAGCCCTCTGGCATGCTGAGCCAGCAAGGGAGTCCAAGCATGGTGGTACATGCCTGTTATCCCAGTGCTGGGGAGCCTAAAAACAAGAGGATCACTACAAATAGGAGTCTGAGCTGTGTAGTGAGATCCTGCACAAAATACATAAATAAATAAGTAAACAAATTAATAAATAAACTTTTGAAGATTTTGTACATGAAATCAATTCAATTCTATCCCTATTCAGTGAGGTACATAAAAATAAAGCTGTAGGTTTTCCATAAAACATTAAGATTGCATGTATTGTAGAAATTATCAAAAAGAAGGTGCTGAATCAGCTGGCATCAGCATCCATAAGCAGATTTGAAACTTGCACGAATGACCGGCAAATTAAACATCACTGTGTGAGCTGCGTGTGTTCCGGGTGACTCTGTCCTAGTCTTCCTGTGCTCTGAGTTGGGGGCAATATTTTCCAGATTCAGTATTTCCAATTCACTACTTTACGATTTCTCTTTTTCATCTGAGCAAGCTCCATTTAGCAGTGTGAATAACTAAGTGCCTCATCTGATCGTCCCGCTAATAAACAGAAGAATTTCCTGGATCTAATCCCCTAGGCCTGCAGAGGAGTAAACAGACATGCGCAGTGCCAGCTTTAGTCTAAGCCCCAGATTGGCAACCGCCCCATACAAATACGCAACAAGGGAAGCTGAAATGTGCTCAAGAAGATGAGAGCATCCTACCAAAACAGACAGCTGGACTCTTTGATGCTCAACATGTGATTTTTATTGCAAACAAATTGGGCTTCAGGGAAGAATTTTCAGATGGCTGTGAACCCTGATTACTTAATATTCCAGTAAGTACAAATTAAATAAGAGAAGCTGTGCAAATAAAGATCATGGATGCTGGAATCCACCGCTGAGCATGTTTCACATCGATGTCTTCATGCATAGTTTTAAAAAATGTATGCCTTGGATTACTCAGAGGGAGATGTGGTAACTCACCGGGAGGCCTTTTGCTTACAGGTCTGAGTGCAAATATTTGCTTTCTTGCAGTGAAATTCTGTTTCCTTGGAAGTGTGAAGAATCTCGCTTGCAGGTCTCCAAAAACTGGACGTTCGTGCTTCCGAGAGCACACTCACGCCATGTGGGTTTCTGGGGCCCCAAGGTGCTGCACAGGCTCCTTGAGTCTGTTCCATAGCTGTTTGCTGCAGTCCTCACTGTCTTGGCTACCACTAACACTTCTGGGCCTCTGCCATACCTGACTTCAAGTCTAGATTCTAAGCCCAGAAAAGTGAAGTGAGCTCTTTGATCTTACATAGTCCTCCACTTGGCATCCTGCTTTCTCCATTGCTTTCCATGCAGAAGTCCCTCCACTGGTGCCCTGCCTCCCGGCCCTCTGGTGGAGTTCCCGAGGGTGGTTCTCCCTGGACCTCCTCCCCTTCCTCCAGATCTCTGTCCAGCAGCTCCCACCCCTTGATTCCCATCATGTAAGTACAGGCTTGTTAACCTTTCTTCCACCCCGCCCTCTTTGAGCTGCCTGCAGGACTAATGGCTCCTCAACTCCCATCCCTAAATCGCTCTTCCAAAGGAGGATAGAGCAAAATGGCACGGTTCTCCCACCCTTCCCCCTACTCGCTTCACCCTCCCCTGCTTTATTCTGCACCCCAAGCCTGCCTCACACCTGACCGCTGTGTTATCGGGAAGCATGTTACGGCAGGTCTCCTTCCTCGTGCGTCTACAGCTGAGGCAAATGTCTTTGGCTCTTGTTCACTGTGGAGCACATGCACCCAGAACAGCAGGCAGCAAGTGAAAAATATTTAAGGCACTTAAAGGACCACTTATTTAAAAAAAAAAAAAAGACATCCTAAAGAAGGTATTAACCTCCTAGACCAATGTATCTATAAATCATTTTCAAAACTTACTGAACTATCTCAAACAATTGAATTCCACTGAGAAAGGAAGAATAATCCTAAAACTTTGGCCATGATGCCTTCAATATGTGCTTTGCTACCAGAACTTTTTTTTTTTTTTTTTTTTTTTTTTTTTTTTTTTTTTTTTTTTTTTTTTTGGCAGAACAGGAGATTGAACTCAGGCCCTTGCGCTTGCCAGGGAAGCACTTATTCTTCCGAGCCATCTCCCCAGCCCTGACATACCAGAACATTTTGTAAGCTATGTCTTGGCCACATATGGCCAACCTCACTTCTTCAGTAATTAAGCTTTGATTGGCACAACGTGGAGTTTGCCTGTATTCTAAGGCTGTGTTTTCTCTGCAGTAGCATCCCTGAAGAGTTGAAGTTGAAATCGAGGGGCAGCCGAAGCCCCAGGCCTTACCTGGCTGCTAGACACTTCACCACCCAGCCTCTGACTTAGGTCAAACTTGCTTGTATATGGAAAATAAATTGATTCCACAGTGTGGAATAAAAAAAAAATGTGCTTTCCACTGGATATTAACAGAGCTCTTTGTACCTTGAGCCACCTTTCTCCCCTCCTCTCCCTTCCTCTGCCTTGCCCTCTCTTGGCATTAAGTGTATGGATTTCTCTAAGAATTCATGGGCTTTGGATGAAATGGAAAGATTCCAGAATTCTAAACTAAGCTTGTCTTAACTTGTATCATTATCCATAATTCTCCCTATTCCATATTATCTGTCATTTTATTTTATTATGTGTTAAAATTTTTTTATCTATATCCTTGTGTCCTCTTCCTATTTAAAAATACTTCCCTTGATGTATCCTGAAGGGTACTGTCAGACATTATTGTACTATATTTATTCTTTAATAATTTTCTTGAAAGAAGGTATAATTTTCTTTAACATTTAATTCTAGATGTAAAATGAGTGTACCTTATTTAGTAACATCATTGTTAAGCTAATAGCTGCATTTAAATTAATGATAGAGAAAGATAGTTTGAGATGACAGATTTATCATTAGAGTTAGCAAAACAAGGAATACTAGTGCTTTTAAGGGAATGCATTTAGGTGCTATTTTAAATAACATTTAATTGGATATATTCAAAGGCCTCTTCAACAGAAGCTAACGTCAACCATAGGCAAGTATCTGTATAAATGTTAAATGAAAAACTATCTTTCCTTACATATTTTAAATTGTCTTTTAAACATATGGAGTGTGAATGTGTGTGGGCCCATATATATGTACTCAAAACAGATATAGGTGATGATAGATAGATAGATAGATAGATAGATAGATAGATAGATAATAGATGATAGATAGATAGATAGATAGATGAAGAGATGGACAGACAGACAAAGAGACAGAGAGGGAAAGGATGGGCAGATTTGTCTCGAGACTGGCCTATAGGAAGTACTCATTAAATATATCATTATTCTTTTCCTATACATTCTTTGTTTTCTCAGCAACAGATATAAGAAAATAGCCAAAATATGACTTTAGTGTTTTCCTGTCAGACCTGAGTTATGCAGCTAAGCTTTCTATGACTCTCCAACTAGATGACCATTTCACTTGGAAATCTGCAGAGCTAGGCATAAGGCCAATATGCTTTAGGCACAGTTAAGCCCAAGAAGGTTGCCTGCCTGAAAGAGAAGCCTGCTCAGTGCCTTAAATATCATTCTCCTTTCCTTTAGATTTTTAAGATTGTGCACGTGGGCTCCACAACAATATTTACTCCACACGTAGCAATGTTAGGTGCTTTCATAAATGCATCACTGGAATTCAAATGGGACAATGTTTTTATTAAATGGGTATTAAATCTGTGAACAACTTAAACACACTATTACAACCCCCTTTGAGACGGAAGATGAAGCCCGAATGCTTTAACAAAGTAGGAGTTCCTGCAGAACAGAGAATACTCTTCTCATGAAGTATGTCTCCACTCACTATCACACTCATAGTGTGTATCAAGTGCAAATGCTTGTTGCTCCAGTGGGTATCACCAGAATACATACACTCAATAAAAGGTAGAACCTAGATTGGAAAGACATTGTCTGATATCAAGACTAGTAATTTTTTCTTTCATAGAAGGTTGAATTATTGCAAAGAACAAAGAAAAAATAACTGAATTTATACTCTACACATAAGTGTTTTCCACCTCAAATGTTTCTTAAATAAATAGTGCTACCTATGTAAGTCACAACAACACAACTTCCAGCAGGTAATAATAAAGAAGTTCTTATAAATACTTTAGATTTAGGTCAACTTAGATCAGCAATATCTATAGGAAAACCACATGTCAGGGATAAGGAAGATTCGAGAAATAGCATGGGAAATTCAGGAGTTGGTGGTTTATCTTTCCAGACAATGCTAATTTACCTAGACATTCTGGTAATTTCTGGACTCCCCATGAAAATATCCTGCTGGCTTAAAGAGAAGGTGCAGCCCAAGCCTACAGGGAAATGCTGGGAAGCATCCAGGCCACAGGACTATGAGCCATGACATCTGTCCTCCGCTGCCTTGGGAATGCTTATGGAATCGCAAACCACAGAGAACACTGTGCGACACTTTCAGAAGCCTCGCCGAGCAGCTCAGCGTGCACAGTGTGGGTGGAGTCCAGCACCGCGCCTGGCATAGGTGACACCGATTCCCTACATCTAAGCAGAAGGTGACGTGTGCCTGCTCTCCAGACCTGCTTCTTTTTGCACTGTTCTGACGTACTTTTTAGCTGCAGCCTCCTTTGTCACCAAGAGCATCCAAGCTAAGGTGATGAATACATAATTAGCCTTCAGACTTCATGGAGACCAGGCAGTGATGCACAGCAGTGATTCTGGTGGCGAGGAAGAAAAATTTCTTCTCCCAAACCATAAGAACACAGAGTTATCTTACTGTCCTACAGCCCTTCCAGAGGCTGGAGCTGGGCCTTTTATTTTTGAGCCTTCTTCATCCTTCCCTTCACAGGCTGCAGCATCGGTCGTGTTTCAGCTTCCTCTACAGTGCATGAATCGACTTTCCACCCTGACCCAAGCTGAACAGCACTGGGGACTTTCGAGGAATCTTATTTTCACAAATCCTGCTCAGCCCCTTATGATGCACCATATTCTGCCAGTAATTGCTTTGAGCTGCTCTGCTTAGACACATAGGTCAGGCTTCCCTAATTATTCTGGATTTATCAGCATGGCCCTGTGGGTCTTTTCTTTTGAGGATTTCCTTTCCTGGAACATCCTTCTCTCAGATGTGTGTGTGGACTGCTCCTTTGAAGACTTCAGTTCTCTGCTGGCACGTGGCTTCATGGCTCAGCCCTCTGGCTACTGCCCAAGACACAGTATCCATGCTCTTCACTGTCCGATCCCTTATTGCATTTTATTTTTCCAGTGTCTCTTAATAGTAATTGTTAGTAGTCAGAAATGCAAGTGAAATAATTTTATACCAATAATATAGTATCCCTACTTGTCTACTGTACTATTACACACTTTCCTTTGCTATACTGTGTATTTTATTTTTGCTTCACACATGACATAGCTTAGCTCTGCTGTGGAAGAAGTAAAGTCTTCCTTTCCTCTCCTGGTTTTGGGACTATGTAAGAGGTGGCAAGAAATTAGCAATAGAGAGATCAGCAGACCAGCTTCTTCACAGATAAAGCTGATGGCAGAGTGGATTTATTTATTTATTTATTTTATTTATTTATTTTTTTTTTTACATGCCAGTGGTTTTATTATCAAATGGTTGCATTTTAGCAAGCTGTCTATGGTATTCTGAAATGTTTTACATTTGGTTGTTGTCAATATTTTTTTTTCATTTATTTTTATTTTATTGAAATACAAATGTTAATCAGACAGTTTCAAAACACCTTAACCATACAGAGTCGATGAATTAATACATTGCAAACTGTTTTCATAACGTTTTGGTATTGTACAAGGTGCATACATGAAATTATATTTACAGGTTTTTTTATAGCTGAATTATATCAAAGATTCAATAATTATTTACCTAGTGGATGACCATAGCACTAAAAGCC